>JAJEKB010016856.1:12723-42644 GCA_022393335.1 Macrotrachela quadricornifera | reverse complement strand
TTTATGTGTATTAATCTTTTCTAACATATTAATAAACAAAAAAAATAAAAATTGGCTATGTTTTCTTTACCTATGATGCGATTCTTACCGATAAGATTTTAATAGTCACAAGATGCGAACTTTTTCATGATAATGCAATATAAATTCATTTGTATACTTTTGGATCAAAGAATGTCTATAGTTTTAGTTCAATTTATTTGTTTTGCTTTCTATTGAAAAATATTGAAAACAATCGAACATTCGAATACTTTTCTCATAAGTGTCGAAATAAATAAAAACAACACTTCCATATTTTTCTGATTTCAATCAATGATTTAATCATTTGTCTAAATTCTATAAATACATTCAGCGAAACATAAAATATCATTAAATATGAAATCTTGATTATAGTATCAATATTTCATTTTTTTTTTCATATTGTTGAAAATCAAAAATGACTATTACTCAAAGTACATAATAAAGAGGATGATTAATATTATAATGAAACAAATATCAAATAAATAAACATAATCTTGAGATAAACGTTAATTGTTCAAAATCTTTAACTAATTATCTTTCAATTATTTTATAAATCAAACTGAAACTGATTTATTGCTTCATATATACAACATTCATACAATAAATATAATCTATCATTTGTCAAATTATGAGTTGGAGCTAAATATGAAAATAATTTGTTCAATGATACCAAAACAAGCAAGAGATTTCAAAATCAATCTAGATAAAACTGATGAAGCTAGATGGTATCGGAGTTTCACTCGACTACGAAATGCGGTGCAAAGCTTGAATTGGATTATAGAGAATTTTACAATTTTCGAAAAGGAACTAATCTTTTTGCGATAGATCAAAAAAACTTTCATATTTTATTATGCTCAGAAAAGGAAAAGAACGAAGTTTATAAAAAAAAACGATCTATTAAATGATATTTATTATAAATAAAGTATACTGTCTACGAATGATTGTTTAAAAATAGTAATGATTTGAATGTGAAGATTTTTATTAGATCTGAAAACAAATGTCGGCGATTCGATCTTGATATTTTAACTTCGCTTTTGAACAAATATTATAACTATGGGAAAAAGTGAATATGATAAGGCAATTGACTATATAGTAAAAGCAATTGAAATATCCCGACAATATTGTCCAGAAAATAGCAACTACATTGCCCAATGTAATTGGAACTATTACTTCATTTTATATAAGAAAGAACAATATAATCAAACGATTAATGAGGCACAAAAATCAATTGATATAGGCAATTATTATCTACTTTTAGGAGCTTGATACTATGGAAAATTTGAATATCAATAAGCACTCTTCGGATATAAAAAAAAAGTCTTAAAAAACTATGAAAAACATTGTCCGAATCTAACCGAAGAAAGGACTGGAAATGCTTTAAATTATATCACTGGATGCTTATACAAATTGAATAACTATGGTGAAACTCTGCCATATGCAATGAAATCATTTTAAGTTCGAGAGCAGATATTCCTATTATTATAGATGGATGAAGCAGAATCACACAGACATTAGCTTTAATCTATTCCAAAGTAGAACAGGATGAGAAATGTCATGAACATCGTTTGAAAACTTTAGAAATATCTGAATAATTGTTTTCCAATAATGAAAAAATGGAAGGGATTGAATACTTTTTTGAAAATATTAGTAGAATTTACATGAATGAAAATAATCTTGAATAAGCCCAAAATTATTATAATCAAACATTATTATATGTGAAAAAACATAACGTAGAGAATCATTCATACACCAAACATATACAAAAGATCATTAATGATTATCAATCAGTTTCTTAAGCGAATGACATTTTTTTCACATTGTTCTTTTTGATAATTGACATTGATTAATACAAAAATTTATTTTTTGTCATTCTTGACAAGGTCAATTTCAAATCAAAATTGATAAATTTCTCGATGAATACTATTCGTATTTTAAAAAATATGAATGTCTAGACTTTTTCTTGATATGCTATGCGCAAATACTACTTTAATCGTAACTTTTTGTGAATCAGATCTTGCCTTGAGTAATTCCACTATTAATAAAATGGATATATCTACCACCATTGAAAAATCTCATTGATAAACTCGTAGAAAAACAAATCGGTCCGCTTACTACATTTTTTCTCAAACATCCAAAAGATTATATTAATACTCAACATCTCTATACATTACTAGACGAAGGATAATAGTCAAAGGATAGCACAATAACTCTTCGACAAATGTTTACACGCTTAGTCTGCAATATACTCTATTAATGCATCCTGAATGCAGTCATCAATCATCTATTATACAGCTTATCCAATATTTGTCAACGTAACAAATCTTGGTAGTGTCACAGCATATTCAGTACGAACACTGACCTGACTGGTGCTATCTTTATACATTTTCAAGCAAAAACACGCAAAACAAAAAATAAAACATTTCATAAATCAAAACTCTGAACTCAACGAATTCGGGAATATCTGAGCTGCTTTCGTGTCTTTTTCTTGTTGTAATGATTTCTTCAGAACCAATTGTTCGAGCGACGTCCATATTGATCATCGAGATGTAGTCTAACGTGTGGCTGTATGAAAAAGCGTAGACAGAAGCATTAAATAAATGAAAAGGAAATGACAGTTACCATATGATTTCGTACTACATCAATCAAATGGTGGAGTTCTGTGTCTCCAATTCGATTGGCAGAAAGTTCTAGTGTGATGAGTGTCTGTGTGAAAAATTTGATATGTAGATATGAGAAAAACGAAGAAACAATTGCTGTTACCGTATTATTTCGTAATGCATTGGCTAGATGTCGTGCTCCTATATCTCCGATATTATTGACTCCGAGATTCAGGCTCGTGAGTGTCTGTACCGATAAAGCGTAAATAAATAAGTAAAAATAATAGAGAAAGAATAAGGAGTACTGTATTATTTTGTAATGCATCAGCTAAATGTTGTGCTCCTATATCTCCAATTCGATGATGTCCAAGATCCAATGTGATAAGCGTCTGTGTGAAAAAATAGAAACGGAGTCTCGAACAACATGAGGAGAGACTAAAGTTACCCTATTAAAACGTAGTGCATCGGCCAGATATTCTGCTCCCTCATCATCGATCTTATTGGCTCCGAGATCCAATTCGGTCAGTGTCTATATGGAAACAAGCAGATGAGCATTTGAGAAAGATGAAGAGAAAATGATGATTACTGTGTTATGTCGTAATGCCTCAGCTAGATATTCTGCTCCTCTGTTTCCGATATTATTGACTTGGAGGTGTAGTGTAATAAGTGCCTGTATAAAAAATTGCAGATAAAGGTATAAGAAAGATGCAGAAAAAATGAGGGTCACTGTAGAAGTTCGTAATACATCACCCAGACGTTGTGCTGTTTCATCTCCGATTCGATTGTGGTTCAAATGTAGTATAGTGAGTGTCTATGTGAAAAAAGTTTAAATAAGGATATATGAGGGATAAAAAAGAATGAGAATCACCATGTTATTTCGTAATGCATCAGCCAGATATTGTCCTCCTTCGTCGTCGATTTCATTCGAATGAAGATGTAGTGTAGTAAGTGTCTATATAAAAAAGTGCAGATTTGGATATGAAAGAGATGAAGAATTAATGAGGATTACCCGGTTATGGCGTAGTGCATCAGCCAAATATTCTGCTCCTCTATCTTCAATTTTATTGACGGAAAGATCTAATGTGTTAAGCGTCTGTGTCAAGAAGTACAGATAAAAATATGAGAGATGAAAAAAGAATGAGAATCACCATATTATTCCGCAATGCATCAGACAGATGTTGTACTCCGGAAACTCCGATTTGATTGTACGCAAGATCGAATTCGGTGAGTGTCTATGTGAAAAAAATTGAGATTAGATACAAATAAAATGAAGAGAAATTGAACGTCACCGTGTTATTGCGCAAGAGATTCGCTAGACATTGTGCTCCGAGCGCGCCAATTTGATTGTGTCCGAGACTCAGTATGGTGAGTGTCTGTATGAAAAAATATTACAATTGTGATTATGAAAGAGAAGAAAGTGGGAAGAATGGTTACCGTGTTATTCTGATATGCATCAGCCAAACACTGTGCTCCTTTGTCTCCAATTTTATTAACTGCAAGATTCAGTGTGGTGAGCGTCTATATGAAAAACTGCAGGTGGAGACATGACAAAGGCAATGAAAGATCACCATATGATTTCGTAATGCACCAGCTACATGTTGTGCTTCTGCATCTCCGATTTTCTTGAACCAAAGATCTAGTTTGGTGATTGTCTATGTGATACATAAAGATAAAATTGATGGAAGGGTTTGTGAGTAATAAAATATTTAATAATTTAATCTTTAAATGAAATGATTTGTTTATTAGTTGTATATACGAATGTTTCTAGTTGTCCGTTTAATCAATGTGTTCTATCAGTATAAGAATTCTTGACTTTTTCAATCAATGATATTTTAGATAAATCAATAGATTATTAGAGCAAAAGTTTGTATTGTATGTGTTTTGGCACACTTTAAGTTCTATTCATCACAAGAATTTTTTTTCGTTCCAATCGAATGTTCGATAGTTATGAATCGTCTTGACTTATTTAGAAGAACACATCAAAAAATAATTAATTGAGATCGAGAAAAACTGTACCTGATACTGAGGATATGTATCCACAATTTGATCAAGACGTGTGCAAACATTACGCATTGACCATAGAATATTTAATACATCCAACTGATCCAAAATCTTGTATATAAGTTCCACTGGCAATGTACGTAAAGAAGAAATCATTGTTCGAGACGTTAGTACAAGCTACTACTGTGTGTATTATATCGAAATGTATGTTAGTTATATAGTACGAAAGAAAGACAAAAGGAAAAATCCAAGCATATAAATGACGTCTGAATATAGAAAAGGAAATAACAAAGATAGTGGGATAAAGGATACACAGATTTATGTCCAACATTTTCTTTTTCTCTTTTTGTTCTACTGCTATCAGTTTATAATATGTAGATGAAGTAGAACAAAATAAAACCATATTTTTGAAGGATGAAAATACATCGAAAAATAAGTGATGTCGATTATATCAATCTTTGTACAATATTATTCTCGTGGCAGGATGAAATCCTTTTTCTCATGTTATCATTCTTTCAAATATCCAACATTGAAGTGAAATAACAGAATCAGTGTAAACGTGATAGAATGAAGTCAGAGAAAGAGAGAAGGGAACATATCGATAATAGAATTAAATGACTCATCGCAAAAACTTGAGCACAATATTGAATATCAAACTCAAACTATCAATGAACTGCAATGTTCATTCTCTATAATTTCAGCATACTCTATATGAATAAAAATATGTCAAACGTTGCCTGTCGTTTTTTATCAGTATATTTTAATATATTATCGAGTCTTTCACTTTGTGAAGTCGATTTAATCTTTATAGACTTTTTTTATTTGAGTTATTGATATCCGCTTGATGGTGATGCAAGTTCACAGAGTCTGATCAATTTTTGAATGCTTAGACAGCTTTTTCGAGTTGAATTCATTCAGATTCTGGTTGAATTTCATAGTTTTCAAATAAAGGAAAGTCGATAAAGATTATTCTAAGAGCTCGTTCTAATTCTATTAAAGACCTTACGAGATCTGAGAAGTTAAAAATGTCTATACTGTTGATTAGGTCAACAAGTCCTATTTAATCATTCACATACGAATAAAAATAAAAATTATATATGAGTAAAAGTTGATTGAAGAGTAACTAAATGTTTTTATGTGCTTTGTAAAGTTCGACATTCAATTACATTTTGATTCAAAATATAGATGACCCATTAAACACATTACTTTCTTTTTGTCCATACTTTTTATTTCTTACTTGTTCTATTGGAGATATGTTGATAAAAAGAAGAAAAAGTAATATATATAAATATTTCATCATCAAAATGCAAAGTATTCTTGCAAGACAAAATATGAAATATGGTTGTTGAAGTTTTTGCTGATTTTTTTTTCTAATTATTCAGTACTTTGTACATTGTAGAAATTGAATTATTGTGGTTAGATAAATTTTCGAGTTATTACTTATCGAGTTACTGCATGTTTTCTTCACTTTTTTTTCTGCCCATGAAATTCTGCACAGTTTCTCAAACGTCAGTGATCATGTCAGTACTGTTCTCCTTTTTTTATTGTGGTTATCGTGTGAATTTCCAATCGATTGAAAAATTGCATTTTTATCTTGTTTGTCGTCATATTCGACCTGAACAAGTTATTTTTCTTCGACTCTCCGACAGTCCTGATACGCCTAGTTTATCCAACCTTTTCTTTTCTTACTTTCACATTCAACAATTTACTCGACTTCAATCGCTGGTATTAGATCAGATTCAATGTGAATCGATAAAAAAAAATTTCTTTCGAGATACATCATCTTCAACAATTACAATCATTTTTACTTGATACTGATACTGTTACAGTCTTATTTGTGAATCGTAGGAGAAGATAATTTGGAAGCTTAGTGATACTTCTAGTTCGTTTATTTCAAAAGAAAACGCAAGTATTTATACCATAAGAAAGTGGTTACTTTCCCACCTCTTGTAATACAATATCTTTCTAGGAAACTACCTAAGTGATATCACTTAGTTCATCACTTGGAAATAACACATTTCAATATAGATCAAAAGAACAGAAGAAGAACGAATTCACATAACGAAAGGAAAAATCCTATATGATCATATATGAAGGAAAAGAAGAAAATCATATATATGAAAGAATAGCGAACGAATATTTTATATGTTCGCTTACAGATACTATCAAGTTTAGACGTTCTCAGAATAGTCTTTGTCATCAAAATGAAATAAATAAAGTGAATTCGGTTTTACTTGATACATAGTATCGATGGCTTCCTCAATTAAACTACTTCTCTGTCTATAGTTTCAATGGTTGGTAGAACTCCATGTTTTTTTCCAAATCTTTATCAGCTAAAACTGCAACAATGTTCACTTGACGAAATTAAAAGAATTTCTGCTTATGCACCTCAACTGAAATCTCTCAATGTTTGTTTGACAATACCAAATCTAGCATCTGCAATCGTAATACTACCACCAAACCTTACTCGATTAAATCTACCTATTGAAAGTAAGCTCAGTTATTCGTTGCAAATATAATCTATATACTCGATAGGTTATTTGGTATCAATGAATCAAATGGAACAGTTGTTATCAACTTTAGCTCACTTAAAACATGTAGAATTAAATCTAGGAGGTTCTGTCAATCACATAAACAGCAGTGGTAGAATTCATCACAAGCACAATTTAAGCATTCTAACATATAGTTATTCTTCTTCTTCTTTCTATTATTAGTATCTAAGCAGAATTTCATTAGAATTCTAATCTCCTAGTGGATTTATGCATTAACATAAATACATTCCTAGTTTGAAAATTAACATTCAGCTTACAATTCTTTTTTCCATTAGAACTTAACTAGAATTTGAATTTTCCAGCAGAATTGTGCTTAACCGTACGTATATACTTCACATCATGTTTTTCCCTATCCGCCATTAACACAGTCAATTGCAGACTTTTGCCTAATGGTTTTCCCTTTTTGCAGTAGAAGCAATCGGTTTGTCTCATTTTCTTCATCTTCGTCAGTTTGCGGTTTGTTTATTTTGGTAACAGGTTTCTCATCTTAATTGTCAGTATGGACTACTGTTTCAGCTTTTTCTGTTATTGTTTTTTTGTAGTTTTCTTCTCAAATACTCCATCGTCATTGTCATCATCGCCTTCGCTTTCTTTTATTGTTTCAGACATTTTTTTTAATTATTCGTTTTTTCATTATCTATCTTTGAATTTATTCATCATCATCACCATCCTCCGCATCTCAACGTGTTCGATGAATAAAATCTTGAGCATCAGAATCTTTTGTCCACATAAGACAAATATTGTGCATTTTCTGCATGCTTCATGCTCTCATTCTCTATGCGACTACTTATGTATCTATTGATATACCTTTCTATCTGTGTATCTATCTGTCTACCTATCCATTTAACTAGCTATCTAATAGTACGTGCATCAGAAATTTTTTTTCCAATCATGATCACGACAACGATGATGATCACGCTCCTCAGAGATAGATCTGTAGAAATATATAATTTAGATGCCGAGATAAATGTATGCAAGTGTTGCTATGGAAAGTCACCAGTCAATCCGACGACTATGTCCGAATTCTTTCAAACTTTCAGAATTTGTAAAGTTTTTTTGCGCTGATTATTTTGGTAATGAATTTGCTAGCGTTTGACTCTACTGTCATGTAGTTATGGGTCAAATACTATTAACACATTTTCACTATTTTGCAAAAAATAAAAGTGCATTTTTATCGAAAAAACGTTGATAGTTCCTTTTTATCAGTTCGGATTATAAAACCAATTATAGATTCACATTCCTCATAAAAAACTGCACCAGGATCCTTAAGAGTTCAACAACAAAGTTACGCATTTTTAGTTCAATGTATATTGCACTCGAGAGAAAAAGTGAACGAAAATATCGATCAGAAAGTTGGAATGAACGAGAATGGTGGTAATACCAATTCGATAGAAAAACACTTGCTCTACAATATGCACCAATTAGTTTCTTCCTCAACTGGTAATTTAGGAAGAGTGATAGTTAAAACCATTTTATATTACAATTTTTAGTAACTGTCGAGGGCTACATACGACACAGTTGACTAACAGAGTTTCTAGAACTTTTTTTCTGAACATGCAGATAATAAGTTTGTCAAGGTTTCACCGTATTCACATATAAATACAGATGAACTACTATTGATGCATATTTATCACAAATATTCAGAATGAGAAAGAATATCATATTATTCCGGTTATATGTTCCTGAAAATTGAGTCGAGTATTGCATAGTTTAATACTAAAACGATTAGCGCAAAAAACTCTACAAATCCAGAAAGTATCATAGGATTTGGACGTGGTCTCTGGATTGACTGGGGTCTTCTTATGGAAACACTCATATATAGTTACACGTATCTCGCTGATCTGATTCCGAATATCACCTCAGTTTTGTGCTTCAATGCTTTGGTAATCAAGAAAATAAGAATTCTGTGACAAAATCCTGGATTTTTGGAAGATTTCTATTCTAACTTGTATTCGTTGACGTACGATTATGTTGACGAGGAAACACACAGAACTGATCTATCGCTTTTAAAGCTTTAGTGATGCTAATTTATAGAGCTTATTGAGTTATTGACTGATTGATAATTATTCGGACCCATAGCTTCTTTAAGAGTAAATTTCTGGTAATTAAAGTTTCCATTAAACTGACCATACTTCCCTCTATACGGGACTCAATAGAGGGTATTCTATGGGGCCTTAGCTACAAACATACAAGAGTATTTCTAAATTGCATGGAACTTTCGGGATTTGTAGACCATATTGATAAGATATTATAAAATGTATTTGGTATAATTGATAACTGCGAATGTAAACTATTTTAATGAATAATCTATAAAATATACTCTAATCTTTTTTTCAAATATTATCATTTTTCCAATGATACAATCTTAATTTGTTATTTCCATAAAAGAAGTATCTCTTTAAAATTTATTGGTATGTTTAAAGAAACAAAAATACATGTTTAGATTCAATAGAATTTTTTAAATAAACCAATTTTAACACAGTGATTAATGAGTGAATTAATAATTAGCTTATTCATTGCGTATAGAGATTATATAATTATTATCAAATAAAAATTTAATTATTTTATTAAATCTATTAAATGATAATATATTTGTTACATTAATCATCAAAAAACTTCGGAAACAGTTATTTACCGTTATTTTTCTATCAAAACGTATCATTTACATTTGATATATAGATGTTATTGAGAATGAAAGAATCCATTAACAATTACACGTATCAAATAAAATCGAAGCGGCTGTAGGAATTGACATATGATACGTATCTATAGTACTAAGAATGGCACTAAATAACGAGTCAGAGATGAATAATAGATGTTGAAATAGAGTACTTGCTTAGATCCATCTATATCAAGCAAACAGTATGGTATTGGACAAGAGGTATTATTCAATGATATGATCAATGTATTTTTATAATTAATTGATAGACTATACATGTTAATAACATAATAGAGTATAGTGTCATTGTATATAATCAAATCTTGAAATATATCTCCTGATGTATTATAGTTATTCCTTAAAATGAAATTTTTTTTAAGTCGATAATATTGTAAGTATGCTAATGAACTTCAATAGTAGATAATGTACAGCAAAGAATGATACTTTTTTTAAAAATCTTGCGTCCACAAATAACTTAGCAATTGGACAACAATCTAAATAAATATACGAAGTAATTCATTTTTTCCAAGAATTCTTAAGAAAAACAATAACGATACACGTTTGATTTATATATCCTTCTCTAAATTATATATTCAAAATTCTTTCTTACTGGAAATATATCTTGATCAATAAAATAATATTATGAATTATTATTTTTGGTGAAAGCCAATATACAATTCTGTTTGATTATTGTTATTCATTCATGTACAATTTCTGATATTCAGTTTGTCCTCATAGAACATGATATATTTGACATATTGATGATAAAACAAATGATCAATAACTGGAATACTGACAATCATAACAAGATAAACATATTTCAAATGATGAAATATTGAATGGATCTGTTGCAATAGGTACAATGGGATAATAATCGAGGTCGAATAATGATAAGATTTTAACTGGATAAAGCATGAGAATTATCGATAACATTTTGTAAGTGCAATCTTGCACGAATATAACTTCTTAATCACAAATATTTTGTTTTTAATTATGTCAGAATTAATAGCAACTAATGTATCATTTCAATATTGTTTATTAAATGACTAAATTTTAAGAAAAAAAAGATATTTATGTAATCATTATTTATTCCAATTTTACACACATAATAAAGAAAAAAGAAAAGAAAATTATAATTTTAAGATCATATAATCAAATGAAATAAATTCACACACGCATACACATCGAGAAACATATTCTTTTTTACAATTTTCGAAAATCGCATCGTAATAAACGTGTATAAGTTTTTTTAAATTGTCGATTAGCAAGTGCATAACAAAATGGATTAATTGGACTATTTAAGTAGCAAAGATAATAACAAGCATGATATAAATATGTGTTAAACACAATACTGTCACGACATGTTCGACAAAATGTTTGAATTATTGTATGAATATGCCACTAAAAAAAAAAGATAAATCAATTTTTTTAATGTATACACTTGAAAGTTTTTATCAACGTTATTTCTCTAAAGAATTATCAATGAAAATATCAAAAAAAGCAAAAATAAAAGTCAATATCTCCTGAGTATACAAAGAAAAAAAACACGTATGACAACTGAAATATTAAAAATAGATATATGTACCTAAGAAATAATGATATATCACTAATATCAAAGAATAAAAGAGCAATATAAGTACTACAAAAATAAATCTAATAAAATAGTATTCAGTGCTGTATAATCTACAGGTTTATTTGGATTAGAGCAGTCATAATAGTCTAGAATGTCAATGATATATTTTTTTTGTCATTATGGAATCATTAATGACAAATTTCTCTATGTTATTATCGTAGATAAACTCCTACGAGACGTTTTCTTAATGATCAAATAGTAGAAATTCTTCATAATCATTATCATTAGCTATAAGTAAATACGAACCGGTGTCCAACAAAGTACAAATGCTCCCATAATAACAGTTATAGTACGTAAAGCTTTTCTTGCTTTATTACTACTACCAGTTCTTCCAGATAATTTTTGATTTGTTGTTGTTGGTGATGTTATAGAATTTTTATTTTGTATATTAGGTAAAAGTGTCTGATTTTCATCCATTTGTTTCTTTGATTCCATACCGACTTTAGTAAGTGCAAGTAAATTAGTAATATTTGGTGCAACAACAGTTATTGGTGTATGTTCACCACTAGTTTCATTTGATGATGAACGATTAGTATTATCAGGTCCATTTTGATTACTATTATTATTATTATTACCATTATTATTAATTATCGAACTGCCTGGATCATCATCATCATCATCAGCACTTATACGTCGTTTAGTTGGTGATGATTGCATTTGTTGCTGCTTCTTTTTCTTTGATACTATTGCTGGTAAAATGAGTTCTGCTTGAGGAGCTTGATGATTTTTCGACATATTTATTACAAGATTTGTCATCGCTGATGAGGATATTCCGATAAGATTAGATACTTTTTTAGCATTTGCTTGTGAACGTTTTTCAAGTGCACTTGCAACTTGATAAATAAAAAAATAAAGTGTAAACATAACTAATAATGTGACCCAAAAATAACCAATTGTAAGACCTAAATAAAATTTTTCAATATTTATATTTATTATATAATTATTCAACTAACCGAGATTAAAATAAGCATTTTTAGTCCATTGAACACTAAAATAAAAGAAAAACTATAATAACAAACAGAAAAAAGAACTTTTGAATTATTTCTTTTCTTACTCGCATTGTAAACTAATTTTATTTAAATTTGGTTTTTTACCATAAAATGGATAACCGATAGTTGAAGCAAAAAAAATAACTGCTGGAACAATCCATGTTAAAAGCACCAGAAAAATAATTCGTTTTTCTGTTCTCCAATTTCGATATTTAGTTGGAATTTTAACTGAACAAAAACGATCAACGGTAATTAAAAGTACCGTATATATAGATGCTAAACATACAGTATAATCTAATGATAACCATATATCGCATAAAAATGATCCAAGCACCCATTTATCTTTATATATAGCTAATGTTAAAAATGGCATTGATATAAAACCAATTAAGAAATCGCTTACAGCCAATGAAAATATAAAATAATTTGTTGGATGACGTATTTGTCGATCAACAAAAAATGAAAGAAGTACAAGTACATTACCACATATAGTAAGTAATGATATAAATGTACCAATAACAGCAAGTGCTATATTAAGTTGTACAGGATATGGATGTGATGAATCAGATGAAATTGTAGATTGTGAAAATATTGCAAATGATGGATCTTGATCATCATAATTGGTCAAATTATAGAATGTGACCGAATCGTTAAAGATTAAATATGAAAGATCTTCGATCATACATATAATAATAGAAGAAAAGGAAAATGTCTAGAATAAATAAATATATCCAATAAATAAAATAAAGATGTTATTCATTGTTTTCTATATAGAAACATTTTTTTATTTACCTGATTTGTAGTATGTACTCATCACTTATCTAAAGTATGTATATGTAAGAGAATGTGTGCGTACGAGAGAGAGAGAGAGATAGAGGGAAAGCAGAAAAATATTTTCGCTTATTATATTTCTCAAAATATATAGACATATATTGATAGTATTTATCTTCATTTCGTCTATTGCATTCTCTCATGCACTAAAGAAGACAAGCATGCTCAACAGATCTATCCATTTAGCTCGAGGCAAGATGCGATTTGCTATTTGTATGTACGGTTCTCCTCTCACTTCATCTCTTTCTCTTATGTTGTTACACCCGCTCGATCCTTGTGATTGAAATCGGTCAATTTTTTGATCGGAAAACATATATACATTGAAAAAAAGCGATAGCAAACGCATACTTGCTTTCTCTTAGCTTATGTGTCTGTAATGATGATCATTTATCAAGAGACAAGCGTCGTGGACTCTCTTTTCTGTCTATCTCTCTCCCCTTCTCTCTTTTCTTGTGCGCGTTTCTGTTGTTCGCCCTCATCAAACACTATTCTTCTTGAGAATAGTCATCAATTCATTCACAGAAAACGAGAGAGAGAGAGAGTCAGGGGAGCGGACAAAACGTTTATAGAAGTCGTTCCCTGTGACAGCCTATCAGTCGTTCGTTCGTTTCTCATTTTCTTTCTTATTCTTTTTTTTTTCTTTTGTATGTTAAAAGAGAATTCTATCATTTTACGATAGTTGCGATTGATTTTCTTTTATTGATGGAACATTCGCACCTTTCCCAAGAGATTCGACAAACGGACTGAATTATTTTGTAAATGAAAAACGAGGAAACATACAAATAATATTGTTGTTAGACACGCACATACATCCATAAAAAACAACCTGTTTTTGTCTTATATAACCTTGAATCTTCAATAGACAGTTTCGATTAGTTTATCTCCCGTGTAGTTAGTTTTCATGTAAAAGTATATACGCTCGACTTTTTATAATCGACGATTATTACCTTCTTATGTCGTCGCTTTGCTGGAGGCGGCGAAAAGCGAACGAGCGAGTGTGCACACAAGTTCTATGATGATAAATGAGCGTGTGTTGTAAGATAGGATAGTTCCATCGTCCATGCTTGTTGGATGAACTAAAAGAGAACATTTGTGGTTATTAACTACATAAAAATATACGAAGCGGAACAATTCAATATTAAGAAACGACAATTGAAATAGATGCACAGTTGGTTATATTCTCTATTTATAAAACGGATATTTAATTTCGGATTCCGTCCACTCTATGTGCTGTCCAAAAGCAAAGAAAAAAAAGAATAAGACCAATGATGATAACGACAATGATTAAGCTTAAAAATGTCCTAGACAATGATTGTATGTTATAGTTCTCTCATATTTGGAATAAACGTGCCAAATTACAAAGATGGAGTGTCGAAACAAATATGACAAATTGATACTAGCTTGGCCATAACAGGCTCGTGTGTATGTTCTTACCGAATAGAAACTGTCATTATATTGATATCCATGTGGGTAAAGATATTTATTAATAAACATCACGAAAGCAAATGTTAGACAAAAAAAAGAATATTAGTTCTTATAAAAGAAAATCGTTATAGAAAAAAAAACCCGGAAATCCTATTTTCTAATTATCTTTCATTGCCGACATCTGTCTCTTGTTCTTCTTTGTAGAGACATAATATATAAAAAATATGGTTGAGCGATCATGCGTAACACTTGATCATTTCTTTCTTTTTCCCATTTTAATAAAAAACAAAAGAGAAAAAAATAAATCATAGATGGCTGCACAACAAAATTCATATCCTGCAGATCAACAAGGTTTCTCTCAAATTTTAGAAGGTATTAATCATTTAGAATCTTTGGCTTATGATATTGGTATAGAACGACAAAGTAAACGATTATCGTCATTTAATCAAGAACATGATAAATCAATAAAAGGTCAAAATGAGAAAGAACAGTTAGAATCAATTAAAGAAACAACAAATATAGCTCATATTGCCAATATATTACTTGAAACTAGTTTAAAAATACTTGTATCATGTGCAAGTCGGAAATCCAAGCATTGTACTAGTTTATCATCTGCAATATCATATATTCGCGACCAAAAAGGTTTATATCAACCACCACATCATTTATTGCATCAATGGCAAAGAAATCTAATATTAATTGATTTATTGGCCAGCAAAGAAGGACTATATTGTAATAAAAGTATAGCTCAAGATATGTTTGACATTTGTATGGAAACATTCGACTGGCTTCGTTCACTTGCTAACAATAATAAATAATAATAATAGCAACCAAGAGGTATTCGTTCATTCTTTAGGGAAATTATCGATTCTTTGTCTCTCTTTTTCTCTTTCTCACACATTCTCTCTCTCTGTTATACTTCTTTTCAATGCATGCCATATTCATTGGACTATTTTTTTCTCTTTTTATTTTTATATGATATACCAGAAACTAGGTGATAATAAACAATCAACTCATTGAATTAATTCATACAACCAAAAAAATAGTACTTGACTAGAATACAAATCTATAATTAGTGTTATAGATTAAATTTAATCGAAGTCTTTGTTAACCTTGAATTTAGAATCTTATTCATATGTTTGATTGATACTTAAATTTTTCTTAAGAGTTTATTTTTGTTTTCTTTTTTTTTGTATCAATTGATTATTTTCAAAGAACAAAGATAATAAAATAAATTATGAATATAAATAGAATATTTATTCAATTATCATTTGCTTCATGGAATAAATATGATGTTTCAGCTTCAAGATAATAATAATTATTATTATTGCAGTTCATTTAGAGTTATTTTACGATTATAATATATATTAATACAGTATCCTTTCTTTATCTTTACTTTTACATTCACCTTATTATCTTAAAATATTTGATACATTTTGATGATCTTGTTTTATAATTTTACAAAAATAATTTATTAAAAAAAAACTAATCTATATAATATTGTTTAGTTTATTACCTAGAATTATATTTATTTTCTTTTTATTTAAATAAATATACAAACATGAAAAATTTTTTTTTTACATATCATAATTATCATCTTCATCATCTGAATCATTCATTTTTCTTTTATTATTATTTGAATTTGTTGATGAAAATAAATCATGTGTAGCAAAACTTCCACTAGCTGTTGTTGTTGTTATTGTTCCTGTTAATGGATTATAATGATCAGTTATAAATGTTGCTGCTGGTGGAGCATTAGATGTACCATGTTGTTGTTGTGTTGACTTTAAAAATAAAAACCAAAGAAAATTTTTTTTTTTTTGTAACAAAAAAAGGAAGTGAAGTCAGACTTGGTTTGTTGAATGTTCATTTGATGTATCTTTTAATTTATAATTAGGTGCTAATAAACAGAATCGATCGGCTGGTAAACGTGGACCAGAAAAATTTCTTATAGGTGGTAATGCATTTCGATTTTTATTTTTTGCTAATTCAGTTAAAGTCTAAATGATAGAAAGAAAAGAAAATCTCAATAATGAAAAATATATATATATATATTGTTTTTTTTTTTACATCTTTTGATGGCATTGTTGAATGTTCTTCAGCCCAATTTTGACAAGCTAATTTAATATCTTCAAGTTCAACTTGTTTTCTTCCAGCATGAATTGAAAAAAGTTTTGCTTCTTCTAAAACATCTGTTGTATATTCTAAAAATTAATAAATATTTTTTTTAAATATAAATTTCTAATTATTTGTTTTTAACGAACGATGCATAAAATCAAGTACCATTGGAATTAATTTTGGTTCATAATTAGTTATACCCATATCTTGAAGCATTGATTGAATAACAAGTCCATCTTTTGGTAAACGATTTTGTTCATCAGTTGATGATGGATTACTCATTTTCTCTAGAAATAAAAATGATAGATTCAATAATTTAATTAAATGAGTCATTGGATACAACTAAAGAATGAATAGTTTTCTCCTTTCTTATTCTTAAAATCTATTTGAACAATTGTAAATCAGATAATATGAAATGTTTTGATTCAATAAGAGCGGAAAAGTTGTAATTTTCTTGTTTTTTTTGTAATAATCTAATCAATTGCAGAGAGGTACATTCTCAACCAATAAGATATAATGATTAACAGCGATATCTATTGAAGTATTCAAAATAATAAACCAATTATTCATTTATGTTATTTTGTATACATTAGAATACATACCTAATTCGAATTTTAATTCATTTTCGATAAACAAAAAAATATTATTGAGAAATGAATCTATTTATATGCCAGATTAAGCTCATTGTTTAACTATTTAATCTATTTTTCGTAAATTATGTAATCATGTTAAGTCTTTTAAAAATGAAGATTAGAATATTATTACGTGTAGAAGACATCAAAGCATCAGTAATATATTATATAGAACATAAACAAAATTTCAAGGACAAATAATACCTATAATTTATCTAATGGATAACATGAATCATTGAAAACTAATCGTTTTTGAAAGGTTAGTTTGTTTTTTATTTTTATAATTATATAGAAAAAATAAAACTGTACTTTTTAGATATTCATCAAGGTATGATTGAGTTCATATTATAATTAATATATTATATAAATTAATTGGCACTTTGCGTAAGGATACATACAATTAATGAATTTGTTCATTAAGTTTAGATGACAATTATTATTTTTTTTCTTATAAGAAAAATTATATTTTATTTAATAGACTTATTGTTGTACTTTTCAGATTAAGCATGACAAGTGAACAGCATAAACGTGTTTTAGTTACTGGTGGTACTGGTCTAGTTGGTACTGCAATAAAATATGTTGTTGAAAATGAAACAGATCGAGAGAAACGAAATGAAGAATATTTTTTTATATCATCAAGCGAATGTGATCTTAGGTATATTAATCAAATTTAAATTGATTTATATAAAAGAATTTTTATTTTTATATAGAAATCGTGAACAAACTGAAGCATTATTTAAAAAGTATCAACCTACGCATGTTATTCATTTAGCTGCACTTGTTGGTGGTCTTTTTCGAAATTTAGGTCGTAATCTTGATTTTTTTGTATGTTATTTTAAAAATTTTATTTTTGTTATCATTAATTAAATTCTTTTTTTGTTTTTTCTTTTAAAGCGTGATAATATGCAAATTAATGATAATGTTTTATCTGTTGCTTATCAAACAGGCGTTAAGAAAGTAATATCTTGTCTTTCAACATGTATTTTTCCTGATAAAACAACATATCCAATCGATGAAAC
This sequence comes from Macrotrachela quadricornifera, assembly GCA_022393335.1. NCBI lineage: Eukaryota > Metazoa > Rotifera > Eurotatoria > Philodinida > Philodinidae > Macrotrachela > Macrotrachela quadricornifera. The sequence continues at coordinate 24,170 of JAJEKB010016856.1, read as the reverse complement.
AATGGTTATTCTATTATTTATATATATATACTTAATTCTTTAATAAATTTATTACTAGGTTCATAATGGTCCACCACATGATTCAAATTTTGGTTATTCATATGCTAAACGAATGATTGATGTTTTAAATAGGTAAGATTATTTTAAATCAAATTTTTCTTCATAGACATATACAAGTCATTTGCAATCTTTTTATTAAAATTTTGTTTAAAAAATTTTTTTATGAGACTGATCATTCTATTAGAAAGAGCACAGAATACATGTTTAAACCTTACAATAATTATCTTTTAGTAGATTAAGAAAGAAAAGCAAAAACTAGATTTTTATATTCATTTTGAAGAGTGAGATTTTTGAATTTGAATGATCTATAATTCTTAAGAAATTTGTGTTATTCTGATGAAAATTGTAAGTTAAAGTACAAAGATTTGCATAAATCGAAAAGTTTCCGTGTACAATGACGCGCAAGTTGAAAATCAATTATTCAGGGTTGTAATCGGTGTAGAATTTTCAAATCGGTCCGAACCGGCTGCCTGAAAAATTGTTTTAGACCGGTAAAAAGAAAATATAGCAAAAACTAATGATTTTTGTACTTTTTTCTCACGTTTTTAATAGTCTTGCACAATAAATATATCGTGCTATAGTATCTGTAGAGTTATTAAACGATGAACAGAAGTTTTTTCTCTCTCGAAAAGAAGAGTAGTTCTAGCCAACATGTAATTCTTTAAGTGTAAATCTTGAGTTTTTTCATGTGCGTTTTATATACAACGTTAATATGTTCTAGAATTGGAGTGCTGCCTTAAATCTATTCTGTAGCAAAGCATCAATACGATTAGTTGAGAAGTTGATATCAAGTGACAATGTTATAATTGTGCTATTCAAGAGATAAAATAAAACTGATAAATCTTGAAACAATACGACTATTTTCACAATTGCACCTAAAATTACTGTTAATAAATGCTTTAAGACAAAAACGACGTGTTAAAAAAAGTTGTAAAATTTAGTCTTTGCTTACATCCTGAGAGGGAGTAAGACATATTTGTAGACTGGTGAAGATTGGCCGGTTCAGCTGGATCGGTTACGACTCTGCAATTATTTATTGAGAAATTTTCATCAGATACTTAGAAAATAATGGAGAACAAAATATACGAATCAGATCATTTCTAAATCTACTATGATTTTTTTTTATTAACTTCATAAAGAAAAATTTGAAAATGATTCATATATTTTTTTAAAGAGGTTATTCTGTTCAACATGGTGTTCATTATACATCAATTATTCCAACAAATGTTTATGGTCCACATGATAATTATAATATTGAAGATGGTCATGTTTTACCCGGTCTGATTCATAAATGTTATTTAGCAAAACGTAAAATCAAAAACTATCTTTCTTTTTAATTAGAAACTAATTCTTCACTTTTATCTAGGAGATAATACACCATTAGTTATATGGGGTACAGGAAAACCATTAAGACAATTTATTTTTTCATATGATCTTGCAAAACTTTATTTATGGGTTTTACGAGATTACGATAGTATTGAACCAATAATATTATCAGGTTAAATATATTTACTAAAAGTAATATTTATACTATTTGTTTTTGTTTTTAGTTGGAGAAGAAGATGAAGTATCAATAAAACAAGCAGCTGAAGCTGTTGTTAAAGCAATGGATTTTAAAGGAGAAGTTAAAGTAAATATTTCTGTATAATAAATAAAGTTAAATAAATAATATAATTTCTTTAGTTTGATACAACAAGAGCTGATGGACAATTTAAAAAGACTGCAAGTAATAAAAAATTACGTAGTTATTTACCGAATTTTCAATTTACACCATTTGAAGAAGGTTTGTTTGAATTTAATTTAATTAATTTAATTAATTTTATTTTTAATAGCTATTAAATACAGTTGTGATTGGTTTATACAAAATTATGATAAAGCTCGTAAATGATTTATTTATAATCTCAACATTTTATTTTTAATCACTAACAGTAACATTTTATTTTGTTTCTTTCTACTTGCACAATTAGTAAAGTTGAAATTTGATAAACAAATACGGTTATATCAACATCGATACACATTTATTTAACTTGAATTAGATAATAAAAATAAAAAAAGATGTTTATTGTAATACTCTTTAAATAAAGAAAATATAAGGTTACGAGATAAAAGAAAAACATAGTTAATTGTTAGAATGGAATCAATTTTATTTTAAAAAGATTCATATTATACTTAAAATGGATGATCAAAAAGTTTTTCGATAAAATGTTTGTTCTTGTTCCACCAGTTTGAAAGTATTTCTCACTAGTCAAATGGTATGAATTATGTATTCTTTTCGAATATGGACTTAGAAATATTGTGTCTATCTTCATTCAAGAGTATTGAACAACGATTGAACACGTTTGAAAAGATACCGCTGTTTTTCCGAAAGCTCCTAAAATGGGCTGAGACTTTGCACACTAGTGTGGGCCAATGTGATACATTTATGGTAAAATTTTTAGCTCAATAGCTTTAGATACAAACGAGTTATGGACATAATATTACCATGCTGAAAATCGAGATATTGTTTCTTCGCATTGTCCTGAAGAGAGTCTAGTAATATTTCTCATTTCAAAATTTAGAAAGATACTTTACATATAGTTGAATAGAACGCCAAATTCTCTATGTTTTGGGCATATTTCAAAGTTTTTAATAATATTCTTTATATGGATAAAATTAAACGAAAGATGAGATTTTCAACGAAAGTTTTGGTTTCTCACAGATTTTGTTTTTCAGAGCTGTAATCATATCTTCACAAGGAAGTGGCGCTCTTTTCAACCATATATAAAGCATCTTTTTAAATTTTGAAATGAGAAATATCACTAGACTCCGTTCAGGACAATGCGAAGCGACAATATTTTGCTATAAATGTATCATACTGATCCATACTAGTGTGCAAAATTTCAACTCATTTGAAGAACTTTTGAGAAAAACAGCGGTATCCTTTGTAGTTTTGAAGTTCTTTTACACGACGAGATTGTTTTTTATTAAATTAAAATAATTTTTATAATTATCGAGTGTTAATTTTTCAGATACAATTGATATAAGTGAAGCAATATTTCATTCAATCATAGTGAGTTACATGTATTTTTATAATTATTAAAAATATTTAATTTAATAAAAAACAATCTCATGGTAAAAAGAACTTGAAAATTAGAAATTCAGGCAGTGACAGTACGCGTTCTTCATCTTCAGTACAAGATGATGGTTCTAGATAATGAATTTAAAGTAGTTCGAAATGTTGAATATTATCTAAAAAGTACTCATTGAATGGAATATTGCAGCACTTATATCAATCGTATATGAAAGAACAATATAATTTGCAAGATTTAAAAATTCTAAAAATCATATTACTTAAAATATTAACGATGAGTAAGAGAAGAAAAAGCAGTAAAAATATTTCTAAACATCTGTTATGAACCTCAATTACCATCATGCTAAACATAAACACTCGTTTAACTGATTTTATTTCGTATATAATGTATGCCAAAAGAAATATAATAAAAGAAGATTATTAAAGCATAACATGGACATATACATGCGTTACGTAAGATGCAAATCAGAATAATTAAAACGTTGATGATTGTTATTCATTCAATTTCACTGTATGATTTATTATTCATCTTGATGCATCAACATAAACAGTGGATTACTTTCATAGTATCATTATCCATTATGAGTATGCGACAAACGACGATGTAGTGTATATTGATACTCATGCACATCTCTAACGGCGTTTTGCCACTTTGTTTACTTTTCATTTTTGTTTGTGTTAGAGATCAACAAACCTGAGAATAGAAATTTTCTATTCGAGATCTTTGTCCTCTAAACGACATATTATTTATATACGACGTACATTAGCATATTCATTTTCCTAGTATTAGTATATGGAACTGTTCGAAAATGGTAACATTTTTTCTTTATAAACAGGACATTTTCAGCTTGAAATTATTATTTTTAATTGAATTTCTTTTAGTCAAACTAAGAAATATTCCGTCATAAACAAGATAATTTATCTTTCTTTTGGTTCACGAAATGTTTCAACAGCTCTCATGTATTCATTCAATCAACGTCTAGATGCAGTTGCTATAGATGAACCATTTTATGGATTCCGATTGAAAAAAATTGGTAAAATACATCCATATTGTGATGATGCAAATAAGATACACAACGAAATAGAAGAAAAAGAAACCATAAAAGGGAATGTTTTTGTTAAAAATATGGCTAATACATTCATACATATGGATAAAAATCGTCTATTAAAGTATTGACATATATTTCTTATTCGTGATCCTATAGAAACGATTAAAACATACATTAAAATAGATCCATCGATAACTTGTGATGATCTTTGTTTGAAACATCAAATGAAAATATACAATTGGTTAAAAGAAAAGACAAAAGAAGATCCAATTGTTATTGATGGAAATGACTTAAGAAGAGATTCGAAATCAATTCTAGCAGAAATATGTAATAAATTGAATTTATCATTTACAGATAAAATGTTATCGTGGTCAGCTGGACCAAAATCAGTTGATGGCATTTGGGCTCAAGCTTGGTATACTGACATTCACGTATCAACTGGTTTTCCCTTATCGTCTTCAATCAAATTTACGCAGTATGATCTTCCAAGTAATTTTATCCCAATGTATAATGAAGTTTTACCTTACTATCAAAAGCTTTTATCATAGAGTATTTGGCCATGAACTGAATGTCATGCAATCTGATAATGATACTATATTTTCTTTAAAAAAATTGATATTTTACAAAATATAATAAAAACATTTTTATTTAAATTAAGCAGCACTTGGAGTTTTTCAAATATTTTAATGATTACTGTACAGTCAGAATACACTAAGAAATTATATAAAAAGAAATATTTAAATTTTTTCTTGTTAATCTGAATGGGCAATGTCTTACGAAATTAGAAAATCTTGTATGAAATTTTCACAAAGTTTTGGATTATTGCTTTTAAAAAGCTATGTTATGAGCTTTTGAACTGTTCCATTATATATCAACATGTTTCATTAGCACAAACAATGAAAAGAGTTCTCATATTTCCAATAAAAGAAAAGCATGAAATGTGCTCATTAATTTCATAGTTTTGCACATGTCATTAGCATGAGAATAGACATTTGTAAGAATAAAATTCCATACCGTATGTCACCTAATTATTTATATATGTTTGACGTGTCATTTTTGTGGTGATCGTAAAGATATATTCATTTCTAATCTACTATTACGAAGAGTCTATAGATGGAATATTTTTTTTGAAGATTAACTGTCGATTCATTTTTATTATGCTAATCATGTAATATATGAGTATAATAAAATCGTGATATTTGAAATTGTGCAGCAATCATAGTTTTACGATTTCATTATCTTTCATATTTCTACTCGTTTGTATTTGATCATGTATTCCATAGACATGTTGAGTCGGTGCATTGATGTATACGATCATCAAAATTTGTGATTGACAATCTTAGAATTTCAAGATCAAATTTATTCTGCCTAACGTGTCATAGTGATATATACATTTCTTAAATGATTACCAACTCTCTTTAATAGATTCTACAGACTCCATTAGATTATGCAGTTTATATTTTACCATTGCAATCGTGGGATTTGCCAATCTCACATATTGATTTATTTTCAAACACATATCTAGCACATAAAGATTCAATACATTTGTGAGTACATTTTTTAGAGAGGTGTCACATATCCAAGAAATCGGGAATCTTGGAAATCTCCTGGAAGATCTTCTTTATATAAGCATATTCACCCTACTTATATATTAAATGTAGCTAATTTAGTCTTTCAATCTAACAGAGATGTCGGATCTCCCAACAGATATCTTAGAGATATGCCCCGTGTCCCTCTTTTCGCCCTCACCCTCAGCGAGAGAGATGCCTTGTGTTAGTGTTCGTGTGTTCACCCTCACCCTCATCGACAAAGACCCTTGTGAGTGTGTTTTCGCCCTCACCATCAAAAAAAATTTTTTATCAGGAGATGCATCTTCCGCACCATTCCTAGGCTAACATTTTGAAATTTTTCTTTTTTATTTTTTAGTCTAGGAATGGCGCGGGAGATGCATCTCCTGATAAAATTTTTTTTTAAATTTTTAGCCTCGGAATGATGCGGGAGATGCATCTCCCTATAGAGATACCGCATCTCTACTAGAGATACCGTATCTCCAATCACATCTCTGAGAGAGATGCCGCATCTCTCCCAAAATCTGATCGGAGATACGGCATCTTCAGTAAAGATAAAGACTATATCGGCTACATGTAATAGATAAGTAGGGTGAAAATGCTTCTATGTATAACATCGTCCAGGAGATCTCCAAAATCCCCGATTTCTTGGATATGTGACACTGCTGTCCGCGAGGCGTAAACTCCACACGCATCTACAGAAGTCCACAGTCCATATTTTACCAAACAATGTCGCCACTTATTTTTCGAGATGCTGCCGAGACCTTCTTCCACACCCTCTCAATATCAATTAAGGCTAGTGTTCAACTAAATAACATTAATTAACATACCTATTGGACTAATTAGCACTAATTACGTTCAGTGCTCAGTTCATTATCCATAATTACATACAGTACTCAACAAATTCAAGATCATTTGTAGAAATCTAAGTCTAAACATTTCATTCATCAATAACCATACGTTGTTCTCGATAATCATTATTCATTTAGTATCAGATCTTAGTTTGACTCTTTCATTATCAAGTTTTATTTTTTACTTTTATTGAGAAACTCTCGAGTCAACTGATGATAATAGTTTTTTTTGCATGACCAAAAAGAGACGAACAGAAAAAGAAAAGGATGTTTTTCATAAGACAATATCGATCTATACGTCGTTGTCCATGACCATTAAATGAAATAATTCAGCCTTCAAGAAGTCTATGGGTTTTTTTTAATTCAAATTGAATTTTGAAGAAAAAACAACCGTGCACTTTTAGCAAGGCAAGGGGACTAAGGGCACTAAGGAATTCTTGAATTCAGTATATATACATCTCATATATATAGTACCCCTTTTTATAGGATACAGGTGGGACTAAGGGGACTAAGGGAACTAAGGAGATTACAACATTGTCAAACTTGAAAGTTGAATTCAAGTATTCAACTATTACTTCAACTATTCAATTGTTGAATATTTGAAGCCTTCAACTATTCCAGTATTGAAATCATTAAAAATTTCGCCATCTGGGACCTCGACAAAGAATACCGCCTAATAGTCCAACATGGTACCCTCACGCAGGGTCGCGCCCTCTAACTCCATATGGCACCCTCACATAGGGGCATCCCCTCTAGGCCCACGTGGCACCCTCACGCAGGGTCGCGCCCTCTAACTCCATATGGCACCCTCACACAGGGTCACCCCCTCTAGCCTTTCTAGTTGAATAGTTGAAAATTTCAAGTATTCAATAATTGAATACGCGAATTCAAGTTTCAAATATTACATATATGTGCTTAGTCCCCTTAGTCCCCTCACCCTTAGTCTCCCCTGTACCTCTAGTCCCTTATATAAACGATACTATATATACGATATATACATTTGCTGAATTCAACAATTCCTTAGTCTCCTATTTCAAGTTGAAATTAAAAGCTTTTTTTCGGTTTAAATTCAAAATGAAATTAAATCGCCCATTGTATGCCTTCAAGCCACTTATTTCAGCGTTTAAATTGCCAAATTGTTGGAGCTGTTGCGGATTCATCATATGAACTGGACTATGATTAACTAATTGATCGAGTTGGTAAATTTTACGAGCAAGATCAAACGCCAATCTATTTTTCTAGAAACAAAAAAACAAAAAAACATTAGATGTCCGAATGTATATGATAAATTGCGTAAAAAACAAAGCAAGACTTACGTCAAAGGTACCAATAGCCATTATCCTTATACAAAACAAATGTGTGATCTGTCGTTATCGCTTTACCTGTCTCTCTATATATAGTAAAAGGTGATAGGTGAACGATGAAGGTTCGTCCGTTATTCTCAAAGGAATAATAGTCTGAGTTCATCTGAAATAAAAATTAAGTGAAGCATAGAGTGAACGAATGGTCAGAAAAAGGAAGAAAGAAAAAATATCGAAAACAAAAATAATACATATGTAGATAGATAAAAATGGTGAAGATGAGAATATTTTGAAGTACGAATCTCTATCACTTTTACGTTCAACCTCACAAATTCATCTTCATCTCAAACTTTTTTCAACATTTTTCCTTTCTACCTTTTTCTATCGTATTAGAGAGTCATAGAACTTAGAAACTTATTTACTTGAGCTAGTTTTGCTTGAGGATGAAGTAATCGGTATTCGTTGTCAATTTGGTAGGCGTTGTAATGAGTTGGATGATTCATAATATCAGGTTTCTTTAGATAATAAATCGTAAAATTTTTATATCAGTATCAACGTGGTTTGTATGTGCGAATAGTACGAAAGAAATGAAGTAAATTCAGAGAAATAAATCGTTCACATATATCTGACGTCATTATAATTTGCTTTCACTTTCTTTCTATTTCACACTTTGTTTGTATCCAGGACTTTTCTTTCTTTTATATCTATTTTGTCGTCTTTGAATACTATTCATAAATTCTCTGAAGGCCTTCTTAACTTATTTCAGTAATTAAATCGAAAATCGCGAAGCAAAAACATGAAAAGTAACCTTGAAACATACAAACGTGCCTCATATGTATTTCAATATCAGGTCATCCATCATGTCTACCTTGATCATCTATGATTTTTATATATGATCTAAATTCAATTTTCACTTAATTTTGTGCATTACTGCATTGGTTTGAAATAATTTTTCTTTAATAAGGGATTCATTGCTTTTTATGAATGAGCAATTTAATTAATACTTAAATAATAAAGAATTAGTAAATTCCATTCATTCCTTCTATTTAGTTCGAAATTAAAACCATTTATCACATTTTCGTCAATCGAAATAAATTCATATCGAACAAAAAGATTTTGAAAATAGAAAAAAAAGAAATAAATTCTCTTTTTCATAATCTTTGGAATATGATCACTGCTGATCAAATGCGACGTGTTCAAATTCTGGCACGAGTCACTATATGAATTGACATCTTCAATATTTTACAAAACTATAGGATAAGATAGAATTTCTCAGCCTATTTTGATTTACGATATTTAGAATGGGTTTCTCTCATTTACTGATGAATGGATCTCATTTATATCTATCGGTGAGACACGTTGCAGCATTGGCACATTGTCTGAGATGAATGCATGTGTTGAATATCGCAGGTGATCAGTATTCGACAGCATTTCCAAGTATTTGTTTGCTGACCATGCTTATAAATGAGTCTCTCTCAGTCGCCAGTAAATAGATCCTGATAAGATCAATCGAATCAAATATGTTTCTCCGTTCGCGTATATCATTCGATTAATAAATGTGAAATAATTTGAATTATCAGCATTCGAGTGAGTTATCGAGAAATTTCTTCGTTCACGATGTTAACCATTGAGTCTCATTCATACATCAGTAGGTGCATCTCGATGAGTTCTATTCAATGAAATTAGTTTCGCCACTAGCACATGCAATTAGATGAATAAGCATGTTACATGTCTTGCGTGATCAGCATTACAGAGCTTTTTCAGAAATTTTTGCTTGATGATATTAACAATCGACTCTCATTCATATAGCAATAGATGGATCTCGATGCGATCTATTTAACGAAATGTGTTTTACCACTGGCATATGTATTTGGATGAATAAGCGTATGAATTACCCTGCATGACCAGCATCGGAGTGGGTTAGAAACAAGTTTCTGTTCAGGAATCGTTACTGTTTACTCTCATCATACACCAGAAGATAGTTATTGATGAGTTCTATTACATGACATATCTTCCACCACTGGCACATATATAGTTGAATTTATAAACACTCAACATCTTAAAATATTATCATTCGAGAACATTTCCCCGTATTTTTCGCTACTTGTTGCTTACTATTCACTGTCATACACCCAGAGAGAGATTTCGACGAGATCTATTAAATGAAACATATCCCATCACTGGCACATGCGATCCTACGAATAGGTATGTTGAATATCTCAGAGAAACATCTCTCGAAACTGTTCTTTAGAGCTTTTTGCTTTGCGATGATTACCATTGATTGTCATTCATACATCAGTGGATACATGTCAACGAGGTCGATTGAGTAAGATATATTTCACTGTTGGCACATAAGATGAAAGAATCAGAAATGCTGAATATGTCGCATGACAAGCATTGGAGAGGGTAATCAAGCATTTTTCCACCATGATGTTTATTATTACCTCCTTCTCATACATTAGCAGATAGATTTCGATGAATTCTATCGAATGAAACATCTCCCGCTAGTGGCACATGTCATAAGATGAATACACCCGTAAAATATCTTGAATGACCGCCATTGAACAGTCTTTTCAGGAATTTTTGTTTCGTCATGTTGACCATTAACTGTCACTCATACACCGATAGATAGATCTCGATCATTTCTATCAAATGACATACAGGGTGTCTCATAGGTTTTGAGGCGCGACAAAATTTGTTTATATGGACACATAAAACAGTGTCTAATCATTATGTTTCTATACCAGGTTCGAGTGCTCGTGATGGCCTTTCAAATGATATATAATTGAATAAGGTCATCCCTTTTAATAATGAAAATCTAAACATGAAAATGTGATGATAAATTTTTCGAAAATGACGAAAATGATGCAGGGCGTATCAAAATGTTTGCAACATTTTTTTTAATTTCGTACATATCTCAACGTAGGTAAATGATAAAATCTTGAATTTTTTTAAAAAGATGCGTCGTGAAAAGCTCTACACAAAATGTTTGAACAAATACCTATTGACTTGTTTTGATGGTCTACTCAAAATGAACAACCTTTCATGATGGCGCTACTTTCCAACGTATTCAGTATAATAAAAATATTTTGAAGACTTTTTTGTTCTACAATTGAGGTCTGTTTGTACAGACTTTGTAGAGCTTTTCATGGCGCATCTTTTAAAAAAATTCAAGATTTTATCTTTATCTCAAGCTGAGATATATGCAAAATGAATCAGTCTTCGAAATATTTTTTATTATATTCGATACGTTGGAAAGTAGTATCATCATGAAAATTGTTCATTTTGAGTATAAAATAGGTCATCAAAATAACTCACGAGGGAACGGTTCCAAGTGTAAGTCTCCGTTTTGAATCGGGTATGTATCATTTTGTAGAGCTCAATGAGTATAGTAACTGCGTATAAAGGATTTCTTCCCATGGTGAACTTTTCAGAAACAACGAGGTTCCATACCTTCTGAAAAATCAGCATACGACTCTTAACTGACGGCTTGAATTTTAATATTATAAGGACAAAACATAGTGTTGTTCAGGCCAATCGGAGGTTAT
>JAJEKB010016856.1:0-12323 GCA_022393335.1 Macrotrachela quadricornifera | reverse complement strand
TTGAGAAATATAATAAGCGAAAATATTTTTCTGCTTTCCCTCTATCTATCTCTCTCTCTCTCTCGTACACACACATTCTCTTGCATATACATACTTTAGATAAGTGATGAGTACATACTACAAATCAGGTAAATAAAAAAATGTTTCTATATAGAAAACAATGAATAACATCTTTATTTGATTTATTGGGTATATTTATTTATTCTAGACATTTTCCTTTTCTTCTATTATTATATGTATGATCGAAGATCTTTCATATTTAATCTTTAACGATTCGGTCACATTTTATAATTTGACCAATTATGATGATCAAGATCCATCATTTGCAATATTTTCACAATCTACAATTTCCTCTGATTCATCACATCCATATCCTGTACAACTTAATATAGCACTTGCTGTTATTGGTACATTTATATCATTACTTACTATATGTGGTAATGTACTTGTACTTCTTTCATTTTTTGTTGATCGACAAATACGTCATCCAACAAATTATTTTATATTTTCATTGGCTGTAAGCGATTTCTTAATTGGTTTTATATCAATGCCATTTTTAACATTAGCTATATATAAAGATAAATGGGTGCTTGGATCATTTTTATGCGATATATGGTTATCATTAGATTATACTGTATGTTTAGCATCTATATATACGGTACTTTTAATTACCGTAGATCGTTTTTGTTCAGTTAAAATTCCAACTAAATATCGAAATTGGAGAACAGAAAAACGAATTATTATTTTGGTGCTTTTAACATGGATTGTTCCAGCAGTTATTTTTTTTGCTTCAACTATCGGTTATCCATTATATAGTAAAAAACCAAATTTAAATAAAATTAGTTTACAATGCGAGTAAGAAAAGAAATAATTTAAAAGTTCTTTTTTCTGTTTTTTATTATAGTTTTTCTTTTATTTTAGTGTTCAATGGAATAAAAATGCTTATTTTAATCTCGGTTAGTTGAATAATTAAATAATAAATATAAATATTGAAAAATTTTATTTAGGTCTTACAATTGGTTATTTTTGGGTAACATTATTAGTTATGTTTACACTTTATTTTTTTATTTATCAAGTTGCAAGTGCACTTGAAAAACGTTCACAAGCAAATGCTAAAAAAGTATCTAATCTTATCGGAATATCCTCATCAGCGATGACAAATCTTGTAATAAATATGTCGAAAAATCATCAAGCTCCTCAAGCAGAACTCATTTTACCAGCTATAGTATCAAAGAAAAAGAAGCAGCAACAAATGAAATCATCTCCATCATCACCAACTAAACGACGTATAAGTGCTGATGATGATGATGATCCAGGCAGTTCGATAATTAATAATAATAATAATAATAATAGTAATCAAAATGGACCTGATAATACTAATCGTTCATCATCAAATGAAACTAGTGGTGAACATACACCAGTAACTGTTGTTGCACCAAATATTACTAATTTACTTGCACTTACTAAAGTCGGTATGGAATCAAAGAAACAATTGGATGAAAATCAAACACTTTTACCTAATATACAAAATAAAAATTCTATAACACCACCAACAACAACAAATCAAAAATTATCTGGAAGAACTGGTAGTAGTAATAAAGCAAGAAAAGCTTTACGTACTATAACTGTTATTATGGGAGCATTTGTACTTTGTTGGACACCGGTTCGTATTTACTTATAGCTAATGATAATGATTATGAAGAATTTCTACTATTTGATCATTAAGAAAACGTCTCGTAGGAGTTTATCTACGATAATAACATAGAGAAATTTGTCATTAATGATTCCATAATGACAAAAAAAAATATATCATTGACATTCTAGATTATTATGACTGCTCTAATCCAAATAAACTTGTAGATTATACAGCACTGAATACTATTTTATTAGATTTATTTTTATAGTACTTATATTGCTCTTTTATTCTTTGATATTAGTGATATATCATTATTTCTTAGGTACATATATCTATTTTTAATATTTCAGTTGTCATACATGTTTTTTTTCCTTATATACTCATGAGATATTGACTTTTATTTTTGCTTTTTCTGATATTTTTATTGATAATTCTTTAGAGAAATAACGTTGATAAAAACTTTCAAGTGTATACATAAAAAAAATTGATTTATCTTTTTTTTTTAGTGGCATATTCATACAATAATTCAAACATTTTGCCAAACATGTCGTAACAGTATTGTGTTTAACACATATTTATACCACGCTTGTTATTATCTTTGCTACTTAAATAGTCCAATTAATCCATTTTGTTATGCACTTGCTAATCGACAATTTAAAAAAACTTATACACGTTTATTACGATGCGATTTTCGAAAATTGTAAAAAAGAATATGTTTCTCGATGTGTATGCGTGTGTGAATTTATTTCATTTGATTATATGATCTTAAAATTATAATTTTCTTTTCTTTTTTCTTTATTATGTGTGTAAAATTGGAATAAATAATGATTACATAAATATCTTTTTTTTTCTTAAAATTTAGTCATTTAATAAACGATGTTGAAATGATACATTAGTTGCTATTAATTCTGGCATAATTCAAAACAAAATATTTGTGATTAAGAAGTTATATTCGTGCAAGATTGCACTTACAAAATGTTATCGATAATTTTCATTCTTTGCCCAGTTAAAATCTTATCATTATTCGACCTCAATTATTATCCCATTGTACCTATTGCAACAGATCCATTCAATATTTCATCATTTGAAATATGTTTATCTTGTTATGATTGTCAGTATTCCAGTTATTGATCATTTGTTTTATCATCAATATGTCAAATATATCATGTTCTATGAGGACAAACTGAATATCAGAAATTGTACATGAATGAATAACAATAATCAAACAGAATTGTATATTGGCTTTCACCAAAAATAATAATTCATAATATTATTTTATTGATCAAGATATATTTTCAGTAAGCAAGAATTTTGAATATATAATTGAGAGAAGGATATATCAATCAAACGTGTGTTGTTATTATTTTTCTTAAGAATTTTTGAAAAAAATGAATTACTTTGTATATTTATTTAGATTGTTGTCCAATTGGTAAGTTATTTGTGGACGCAAGATTTTTAAAAAAAGTATCATTCTTTGCTGTACATTAGCTACTATTGAAGTTCATCAGCATACTTACAATATTACCGACTTAAAACAAAATTTCATTTTAAGGAATATCTATAATACATCAGGAGATATATTTCAAGATTTGGTTATATACAATGGTACTATACTCTATTATGTTATTAACATGTATAGTCTATCAATTAATTATAAAAATACATTGATCATATCATTGAATAATACCTCTTGTCTAATATCATACTGTTTGCTTGATATAAATGGATCTAAGCAAGTGCTCTATTTCAACGTCTATTATTCATCTCTGACTCGTTATTTAGTGCCATTCTTAGTACTATAGATACGTATCATATGTCAATTCTTACAGCCGCTTAGATTTTATTTGATACGTGTAATTGTTAATGGATTCTTTCATTCTCAATAACATCTATATATCAAATGTAAATGATACGTTTTGATATAAAAATAACGGTAAATAACTGTTTCCGAAGTTTTTTGATGATTAATGTAACAAATATATTATCATGTAATAGATTTAATAAAATAATTAAATTTTTATTTGATAGTAATTATATAATCTCTATACACAATGAATAAGTTAATTATTAATTCACTTATTAATTACTATTAAAATTGGTTTATTTAAAAAATTCTATTGAATGTAAAAAATGTATTTTTGTTTCTTTAAACATATCAATAAATTTTAAAGAGATACTTCTTTTATGAAAATAACAAATTAAGATTGTATCATTGGAAAAATGATAATATTTGAAAAAAAGATTAGAGTATATTGTATAGATTATTCATTAAAATAGTTTACATTCGTAGTTATCAATTATACTCTGTTAGTCAACTGTGTCGTATGTAGCCCTCGACAGTTACTAAAAATTGTGATATAAAAAATGGTTTTAACTATCACTCTTCCCAAATTACTAGTTGAGGAAGAAATTAATTGGTGCATCTTGTAGAGCAAGTATTTTCCTATCGAATTGGTAATATGCTCATTCTCGTTCATTCCAACTTTCTGATTGATATTTTCGTTCACTTTTTCTCTCGAGTGCAATATACATCGAACTAAAAATGCGTAAATTTGTTGTTGAACTCTTAAGGATCCTGGTGCAGTTTTTCATGAGAAATGTGAATCTATAATTGGTTTTATAATCCGAACTGATAAAAAGGAACTATCAACGTTTTTTCGATAAAAATGCACTTTTATTTTTTGCAAAATAGTGAAAATGTGTTAATAGTATTTGACCCATAACTACATGACAGTAGAGTCAAATGCTAGCAAATTCATTACCAAAATAATCAGCGCAAAAAACTTTACAAAACCTGAAAGATTGAAAGAATTCGGACATAGTCGTCGGATTGACTGGTGACTTCCCATAGAAACACCTGCATACATTTATCTCGGCATCTAAATTATATATTTCTACAGATCTACCTCTGAGGAGCGTGATCATCATCGTTGTCGTGATCATGATTGAAAAAAAATTTCTGATGCACGTACTGTTAGATAGCTAGTTAAATGGATAGGTAGACAGGTAGATACGCAGATAGAAAGGTATATCGATAGATACATAAGTAGTCGCATAGAGAATGAGACCATGAAGCACGCAGAAAATGCACAATATTTGTCTTATGTGGACAAAAGATTCTGATGCTCAAGATTTTATTCATCGAACACGTTGAGCTGCGGAGGATGGTGATGATGATGAACAAATTCAAAGACAGATAAAGAAAAAACGAATAATTAAGAAAAATGTCTGAAACAATAAAAGAAAGCGAAGGTGATGATGACAATGACGATGGGGTATTTGAGAAGAAAACTACAAAAAAACAATAACAGAAAAAGCTGAAACAGTAGTCCAAACTGACAATTAAGATGAGAAACCTGTTATCAAAATAAACAAACCGCAAACTGACGAAGACGAAGAAAATGAGACAAACCGCAAACTGACGAAGACGAAGAAAATGAGACAAACCGCAAACTGACGAAGACGAAGAAAATGAGACAAACCGCAAACTGACGAAGACGAAGAAAATAAGACAAACCGATTGCTTCTACTACAAAAAGGGAAAACCAATAGGCAAAAGTCTGCAATTGACTGTGATAATGGCGGATAGGAAAAACATGATGTGAAGTATATACGTACGATTAAGCACAATTCTGCTGGAAAATTCAAATTCTATTTAAGTTCTAATGGAAAAAAGAATTGTAAGCAGCATTTTTATTTTCAAACTAGGAACGTATTTATGTTAATGCACAAATCTACTAGGAGATTAGAATTCTAATGAAATTCTGCTTAGATACTAATAATATAAAGAAGAAGAAGAATAACTATATGTTAGAATTCTTAAATTGTGCTTGTAATGAATTCTACCACTGCTGTTTATGTGATTGACAGAACCTTCTAGATTTAATTCTACATGTTTTAAGTGAGCTAAAGTTGATAAAAACTGTTCCATTTGATTCATTGATACCAAATAACCTATCGAATAACTGAGCTTACTTTCAATAGTTAGATTTAATCGAGTATGGTTTGGTGGTAGTATTACGATTTCAGATGCTAGATTTGGCATTGTCAAACAAACATTGAGAGATTTCAGTTGAGGTGCAAAAGCAGAAATTCTTTTAATTTCGTCAAGTGAACATCGTTACAGTTTTAGCTGATAAAGATTTGGAAAAAAACATGGAGTTCTACCAACCATTGAAACTATAGACAGATAGATAGTTTAATTGAGGAAGCCATCGATACTATGTATCAAGTAAAACTGAATTCACTTTGTTTATTTCGTTTTGATGACAAAGACTATTCTGAGAACGTCTAAACCTGATAGTATCAGTATAAAATGAAAATGGTCGTAATTGTTGAAGACGATGTATCTCGAAAAAAATTTATTTTATTGATTCACATTGAATCTGATCTAATACCAGTGATTGAAGTCGAGTAAATTGTTGAATGTGAAAGTAAGAAAAGAAAAGGTTGGATAAACCAGGTATATCAGAACCATTGGAGAGTCGAAGAAAAATAACTTGTTCAGGTCGAATATGACGACAAACAAGATAAAAATGCAATTTTTTAATCGATTGGAAATTCACACGATAAGCACAATAAAAAAGGAGAACAGTACTGACACGATCACTGACATTCGAGAAACTGCAGAATTTCATGGGCAGAAAAATAAGTGAAGAAAACATGCAGTGACTCGATAAGTAATAACTCGAAAATTTATCTAACCACAATAATTCAATTTCTACAATGTACAAGGTACTGAATAATTAGAAACAAAAGCAGCAAAAACTTCAACAACCATATTTCATATTTTGTCTTACAAGAATACTTTGCATTTTGATGATGAAATATTTACATATATTACTTTTTCTTCTTTCTATCAACATATCTCCAATAGAACAAGTAAGAAATAAAAAGTATGGACAAAAAGAAAGTAATGTGTTTAATGGGTCATCTATATTTTGAATCAAAATGTAATTGAATGTCGAACTCTTCAAAGCACACAAAAACATTTAGTTACTCTTCAATCAAATGTTACTCACATATATAATTTTTATTTTTATTCGTATGTGAATGATAAAATAGAACTTGTTGACCTAATCAACAGTATAGACATTTTTAACTTCTCAGATCTCGCAAGGTCTTTAATAGAATTAGAACGAGCTCTTAGAATAATCTTTATCGACTTTCCTTTATTTGAAAACTATGCAATTCAATCAGAATCTGAATGAATTCAAGTCGAAAAAGTTGTCTAAGCATTCAAAAACTGACCAGACTCTGTGAACTTGCATCACCATTAAGCGGATATCAATAACTCAAATAAAAAAAGTCTATAAAGATTAAATTGACTTCACAAAGTGAAAGACTCGATAATATATTAAAATATACTGATAAAAAAGGAC
The DNA here is from genome assembly GCA_022393335.1 of Macrotrachela quadricornifera. Classification (NCBI taxonomy): domain Eukaryota; kingdom Metazoa; phylum Rotifera; class Eurotatoria; order Philodinida; family Philodinidae; genus Macrotrachela; species Macrotrachela quadricornifera. The sequence goes on along the minus strand of JAJEKB010016856.1, from coordinate 5,306 downwards.
AGGCAACGTTTGACATATTTTTATTCATATAGAGTATGCTGAAATTATAGAGAATGAACATTGCAGTTCATTGATAGTTTGAGTTTGGTATTCAATATTGTGCTCAAGTTTTTTGCAATGAGTCATTTAATTCTATTATCGATATGTTCCCTTCTCTCTTTCTCTGACTTCATTCTATCACGTTTACACTGATTCTGTTATTTCACTTCAATGTTGGATATTCGAAAGACTGATAACATGAAAAAAAGGCTTTCATCCTACCACGAGAATAATATTGTACAAAGATTGATATAATCGACATCACTTATTTTTCGATGTATTTTCATCCTTCAAAAATGTGGTTTTATTTTGTTCTACTTTATCTACATATTATAAACTGATAGCAGTAGAACAAAAAGAGAAAAAGAAAATGTTGGACATAAATGTGTATATCCTTTATCCTACTATCTTTTTTATTTCCTTTTCTATATTCAGACGTCATTTATATGCTTGAATTTTTTCTTTTATCTTTCTTTCGTACTATATAACTAACATACATTTCGATATAGTACACACAGTAGTAGCCTGTACTAACGTCTCGAGCAATGATTTCTTCTTTACATACATTGCCAGTGGAACTTATATACAAGATTTTGGATCAGTTGGATATATTGAATATTCTATGGTCAATGCGTAATGTTTGCACACGTCTTGATCAAATTGTGGATACATATCCTCAGTATCAGGTACAGTATTTCTCGATCTCAATTAATTATTTTTTGATATGTTCTTCTAAATAAGTCAAGACGATTCATAACTATCGAACATTCGATTGGAACGAAAAAAAATTCTTGTGATGAATAGAACTTAAAGTGTGCCAAAACACATATAATACAAACTTTTGCTCTAATAATTTATTAGTTGACCTAAAATATCATTGATTGAAAAAGTCAAGAATTCTTATACTGATAGAACACATTGATTGAACGGACAACTAGAAACATTCGTATATACAACTAATAAACAAATCATTTCATTTAAAGATTAAATTATTAAATATTTTATTACTCACAAACCATTCCATCAATTTTATCTTTATGTATCACATAGACAATCACCAAACTAGATCTTTGGTTCAAGAAAATCGGAGATGCAGAAGCACAACATGTAGCTGGTGCATTACGAAATCATATGGTGATCTTTCATTGCCTTTGTTATGTCTCCACCTGCAGTTTTTCATATAGACGCTCACCACACTGAATCTTGCAGTTAATAAAATTGGAGACAAAGGAGCACAGTGTTTGGCTGATGCATATCAGAATAACACGGTAAACATTCTTTCCACTTTCTTCTCTTTCATAATCACAATTGTAATATTTTTTCATACAGACACTCACCATACTAAATCTCGGACATAATCAAATTGGCGCGCTCGGAGCACAACATCTAGCGAATCTCTTGCGTAATAACAAGGTGACGTTCAATTTCTCTTCATCTCATTTGTATCTAATCTCAATTTTTTTCACATAGACACTCACCGAATTCGATCTTGCGTACAATCAAATTGGAGTTTCCGGAGTACAACATCTGTCTGATGCATTGCGGAATAATATGGTGATTCTCATTCTTTTTTCATCTCTCATATATTTATCTGTACTTCTTGACACAGACGCTTAACACATTAGATCTCTCCGTCAATAAAATTGAAGATAGAGGAGCAGAATATTTGGCTGATGCATTACGCCATAACCGGGTAATCCTCATTAATTCTTCATCTCTTTCATATCCAAATCTGTACTTTTTTATATAGACACTTACTACACTACATCTTCATTCGAATGAAATCGACGACGAAGGAGGACAATATCTGGCTGATGCATTACGAAATAACATGGTGATTCTCATTCTTTTTTATTCTTCATATATCCTTATTTAAACTTTTTTCACATAGACACTCAACATACTACATTTGAACCACAATCGAATCGGAGATGAAACAGCACAACGTCTGGGTGATGTATTAGGAACTTCTACAGTGACTCTCATTTTTTCTGCATCTTTCTTATACCTTTATCTGCAATTTTTTATACAGGCACTTATTACACTACACCTCCAAGTCAATAATATCGGAAACAGAGGAGCAGAATATCTAGCTGAGGCATTACGACATAACACAGTAATCATCATTTTCTCTTCATCTTTCTCAAATGCTCATCTGCTTGTTTCCATATAGACACTGACCGAACTGGATCTCGGAGCCAATAAGATCGATGATGAGGGAGTAGAATATCTGGCCGATGCACTACGCTTTAACAGCGTAACTTTAGTCACTCCTCATGTTGTTCGAGGCTTCGTTTCTATTTTTTCACGTAGACGCTTATCACACTGGATCTTGGACATCATCGAATTGGATATATAGGAGTACAACATTTAGCTGATGCATTACAAAATAATACAGTACTCCTTATTCTTTCTCTATTATTTTTACTTATTTATTTATGCTTTATCGGTACAGACACTCACGACCCTGAATCTTGGAGTCAATAATATCGGAGATATAGGAGCACAATATCTAGCCGATGCATTACGAAATAATACGGTAACAGCAATTGTTTCTTCGTTTTTCTCATATCTACATATCAAATTTTCTACGCAGACACTCATCACACTAGAACTTTCTGCCAATAGAATTGGAGACACAGAAGTTCACCATTTGATTGATGTAGTACGAAATCATACGGTAACTGTCATTTCCTATTCATTTATTTCATGCTTCTGTCTGCGCTTTTTCATACAGCCACACGTTAGACTACATCTTGATGATCAATATGGACGTCGCTTGAACAATTGGTTCTGAAGAAATCGTTACAACAAGAGAAAGACACGAAAGCAGCTCAGATATTCCCGAATTCGTTCAATTCAGAGTTTTGATTTATGAAATGTTTTTTATTTTTTGTTTTGCGTGTTTTTGCTTGAAGATATATATAAAGATAGCGCCAGTCAGGTAAGTGTTCGTACTGACTATGCTGTGACACTACCAAGATTTGTTACGTTGGCAAATATTGGATAAGCTGTATAGTAGATGATAGATGGCTACATTCAGGATGCATTAATAGAGTATATTGCATACTAAGCGTGTAAACATTTGTCGAAGAGTTATTGTGCTATCCTTTGACTTTTATCCTTCGTCTAGTAATGTATAGAGATGTTGAGTATTAATATAATCCTTTCGATGTTTGAGAAAAAATATAGTAAGCGGATCGATTTGTTTTTCTACGAGTTTATCAATGAAATTTTTCAATGGTGGTAGATATATCCATTTTATTAATAGTGGAACTACTCAAGGCAAGATCTTATTCACAAAAAGTTACGATTAAAGTAGTATTTGCGCATAGCATATCAAGAGAAAATCCAGACATTCATAGTTTTTTAAAATACGAATAGTATTTATCGAGAAACTTATTAATTTTGACTTGAAATTGACCTTGTCAAGAATGACAAAAAATAAATTTTTTTGTATTAGTCAATGTCAATTATCAAAAAGAACAATGTGAAAAAAATTTCATCCGCTTAAGAAACTGATTGATAAATCATTAATGATCTTTTGTATATGTTTGGTGTATGAATGATTCTCTACGTTATGTTTTTTCACATATAATAATGTTTGATTATAATAATTTTGGGCTTATTCAAGATTATTTTCATTCATGCAAATTCTACTAATATTTTCAAAAAAATATTCAATCCCTTCCATTTTTTCATTATTGGAAAACAATTGTTCAGATATTTCTAAAGTTTTCAAACGATGTTCATGACATTTCTCATTCTGTTCTACTTTGAAATAGATTAAAGCTAATGTCTGTGTGATTCTGCTTCATCCATCTATAATAATAGGAATATCTGCTCTCGAACTTGAAATGATTTCATTGCATATGGTAGAGTTTCACCATAGTTATTCAATTTGTATAAACAACCAGCGATATAATTTAAAGCATTTTCAGCCCTTTCTTCGATTAGATTCGGACAATGTTTTTCATAGTTTTTTAAGACTTTTTTTTATATCCGAAGAGTGCTTATTGATATTCAAATTTTCCATAGTATCAAGCTCCTAAAAGTAGATAATAATTGCCTATATCAATTGATTTTTGAGCCTCATTAATCGTTTGATCATATTGTCCTTTCTTATATAAAATGAAGTACTAGTTCCAATTATATTGGGCAATGTAGTTGCTATTTTCTGGACAATATTGTCGGAATATTTCAATTGCCTTATCATATTCACTTTTTCCCATAGTTATAATATTTGTTCAAAAGCGAAGTTAAAATATCGAGATCGAATCGCCGACATTTGTTTTCAGATCTAATAAAAAACTTCACACTCAAATCATTGTTATTTTTAAACAATCATTCGTAGACAGTTTACTTTATTTATAATAAATATCATTTAATAGATCGTTTTTTTTTTATAAACTTCGTTCTTTTCCTTTGCTGAACATAATAAAATATGAAAGTTTTTTTGATCTATCACAAAAAGATTAGTTCTTTTTCGAAAATTGAAAAATTCTCTATAATCCAATTCAAGCTTCGTACCGCATTTCGTAGCCGAGTGAAACTCCGATACCATCTAGCTTTATCAGCTTTATATAAATGATTTTGAAACCTTTTGCTTGTTTTGGTATCATTGAACAAATTATTTTCAAATATAGCTCCAACTCATAAGTTGACAAATGATAGATTATATTTATTTCGCAAATGTTGTATATATGGAGTAATAAATTAGTTTCAGTTTGATTTATATAATAATTGAAAGATAATTAGTTAAAGATTTTGAACAATTAACGTTTATCTCAAGATTATGTTTATTTATTTAATATTTGTTTCATTATAATATTAATCATCCTCATTATTATGTACTTTGAGTAATAGTCATTTTTGATTTTCAACAATATGAAGAAAAAAAATGAAATATTGATACTATAATCAAGATTTCATATTTAATGATATTTTATGTTTCGCTGAATGTATTTATAGAATTTAGACGAATGATTAAATCATCGATTGTAGTCAGAAAAATATAGAAGTGTTGTTTTTATTTATTTTGACACTTATGAGAAAAGTATTCGAATGTTCGATTGTTTTCAATATTTTTTAATAGAAAGCAAAACAAATAAATTGAACTAAAACTATAGACATTCTTTGATCCAAAAGTATACAAATGAATTTATATTGCATTATCATGAAAAAGTTCGCATCTTGTGACTATTAAAATCTTATCGGTAAGAATCGCATCATAGGTAAAGAAAACATCACCAATTTGTATTTTTTTT
>JAJEKB010016847.1:0-12026 GCA_022393335.1 Macrotrachela quadricornifera | reverse complement strand
ATGGAGGAGAACGAGCTAATGGAAAAGGGTAGTTTTTTTTGTCCGAGGGGGAGTAGCTATACCATTTTAACTTGTAGAGGACCATTCTATTTTTTTCTGCATAAAAACTAAGAACCAGACCTCATGTCCTGAGAAGCCATTGCTAACGTTCTTTAGAAATGACTAAGACTCGACACGCCTTGGAAAATGGTTTCACTTGCTCATCCCTGTTCTTCGCGATTGATGCATCATACAGTCGTCTCGAATCGTCGATTTTGTTTGAAATTTCATCTCATAATCTGAAATGCATTTTTATTAGTCTAAAAATAAAATTATGAATTATTGAATAACTTAGGAGCATCATCAGAAAAAAAACCATTTTCACAACAGAAAAGTTATTGACGTAAACACTTAGAATGTATCGGTAAATGAATCATAGTACAGCAAGACATTATACAGAATCACTTATTATATGATAAACTTCAGTTAGCAAATCCGTTTTCCTAAGCTTCATGCACCATCTATATCTTGAAAGGTTTTCTTGCGATGATAAGTAAATTTCGTATTCGTTAGATTTTATCTTGATTTAGAATGAATCATAAAAATTAAAAAAAGCAAGAAGAATATATTCTGTGATATATTTTGACATTAACTGTTTTTTTTTAAATTTTATCTGCGTTCGTTTTTTCTATCTATAGATGATGCGTTACCATATATATTTTATATATATTTTTTTCTTTTGTTCATCTTGTATTGGGATATTCTTTCTGTTTTTCTTATAATTCTCTCCATCCTTTAGAATACTCTCATTTTCATAGAAGAATATCCCTCCATCTTTGGATTGTTTACTAGAATATATATAAGTATAAGTCAAGTAAAGCACAGTGTATTTTATTTAGTGACATGTATCAAAACAAATGATCATCGCAACTGAATGAATTTTCAGACATGAAAAGAAAAAAAGTACGAAGTAAGTTTCACTTGATTTATGTATACGATCAATTGTTCAGTATCTTTTTTTTAAGCAATATTGAATAAAGAAAAGTAAGTCACAAAAAACTCTTTTCATCATATTCTATTGATTGAAATTTCTCTAGCAACTCAATCACTCATATCGAAGATTTATCAAATGAATATTTCTATAACATTTGGGAATATCTCGATGGTTGTGACATTTACAACGCATTTTCTAACTTGAATTTTCGTTTTCAACATCTACTCGTTCACTCATCATTTCCACCAAAGATCCAACTTGATTCTTTGTCAAAATCACAAATGGAACATTACTCTAACAATTTTTTTATTCCAAATAAACATAATATTCGCTCGTTTTATTTCGAGAAGGATCTAAACATTGATACTTTCTTGGCACATTGTATGATTGATTCATCATTTCATCGACTTGAATCGATTATTTTGAACGATATCTCATCTAATCATTTTGTTATGTTACTCTTCTACTTGAAATCTTTACCCCGACTTTTCTCATTGAATACATGCTTAGGTGAAAACTGTACTGATAATCTTGGGAACATTTATCGAATGATCTTCTCATTACCCGCATTAAAATAAAATAAACTGGAATTTTATCGCAATGATTTGGAAGAAGAATTAGACATCTCTTTACCTTTAGCTGCTAATGAGCGGTTCAGTACTCTTGAATATCTAAATATTAGACATAACTGCACCATTGAACAACTATTTTCTATTCTTCGTCACACACCTCAACTTCGTCGTTTAACCTGTGAAAACTTGGTCGGATCGGACGTTAGGAACGAACAGCTCGTGACATTACCCACTTTGAAACATCTTTCGTTTAATTGTTTTAACATAAAAATCGCTGAATTTGAATTCATCTTGAAAAACTTATCTTCTGAGTTACAAGTGTTAAATATTTTTCAATATTATTGTGAAGATTATCTTGATGGTAATCAATGGGAACGAATGATAAAAAACCACATCCCTCATTTACGTCAATTTGATTGCACATATGAAAATTACGATTCGTCTAAATGTCTGAAGAAATTTTCTAATATGAAAATGAATCAATTCACCTCACCATTTTGGATTGAACGACAATGGTTCTTTGAAACTGTAATTAGTACTAAAACTATAGACTTTACGATTTCTTCACATAAGTATGCTAAGAAAGTTATTTTATTACAAAAGACTTACCTTTCGTTTTTTCAGGAAGAGATGGCTCAATGATTATGAATATGTAAATGCTGATAGCTGTGTAAATCAGTCGACTGAGCATAGTATCATGTCGAAGCAACACAACCTCGACAAGTCTTCAACTAACGTGACTAGAAGTATTCATATTAGTACCCATCGTGACCTCCCCAAAATAGATCAATGGTTTATTGAGAAGTACAAAGTTGTTTTCGATACTATACAATTTACTCATCTGAGTGTTGGTTATCGAACAATTTCGGATAAGATGTTAGTCAAAATAATACAACTATTACCTAATCTTGTTTCACTCAAACTATCATCTTTAAAACTCAATCAACCAGATTGTCTCGGTGACGATTTTGCTCCAACATGTTTTCTCACATTAATCAAGAACAAAGTTACAAAAGTCCATCTGGAGAAAATGACTAACATCGATGAAGTAGATTTTCTTCTCCGTCTTTGTCATCGTGTAGAACATTTTCAAGTTGACGTTCCTCGAAATATGGATCTGGACGTGCTCTTACGCTTTATTCTTATCAAGGTCAGTACTCACGTTTATCAACTGCGATCTTTATGTCTGCGTGTTCCAAATATCCATGACGATATCACTCATCAACTAGAAAATCTGATCAAATCAGAAAAACTACTATTTAACTTTATGATCAAACGTAGTGGTAATAATATTCATTTGAAATGGAACTGATGTCGATTTATCTGAAGGAGAAAAAGCACACTTCTGTATTTCATGTACTTTCCTGTAATTCTAGAAATGTTGTTTGTAATAAAAACTTAAAAAATACACTGTTAACACCGATTGGATTCATAAAACTTGTAAAAACGCGTTTTTCTTATATTTAGCATTTCTCTATGAGATGCCTTACTCACGTTTTGTTTGTGCGATGAGATTTTTTGATCGTTTCATAGATCTATCGGCAAATTGTCTTTGATCCCAAGGCCAACTTTCAAGCGAATTCGTGCCCAGCAAGTGAAACATGAATAAACTTCATTATATTTTAAACAAGAAAAGTTCTTCTACACATGAGCATTCGAATATTTTCGCACTATAATGCATCTATGCATTAAGTATATTTCAGATTTTCATTATGAAATTACTAGACAATTTTTTATTTATTTCATCGACATTATTAGATTTAATTACTGTTCGATCAATATTCGTTGCTTGAGATAATGAACATACACACAATTGTAGCTTTAATATTCCTTCATTATTTTTGGAAATATATTTTATGGCCAATAAAGTAAATAAAATGGTCAGTAAAAATTGAGTGATCAGTTTATAAAATAATTAGGTTTCGAATATTTTTTAAAGTCAGTTAGTTGCATTAAATTGAAATCTAAAAGACCGAAATGTGTTACAGTGCTATCATCATGCATCTACTCTTCATCAACTCTGAATTAAATGGGATCTTTCGTCATTTAATGCAAAAATATTTGTTGCAGAATCAACAAAAGACGTGGTTTCTATTCGAAATCATGTTTGAAGAATTAGATCTCTCAATCCATTAGAAGATCCCTTTCCTTCATAATGGACAAAAGTCCTCTTGAATAAACGATGGAAAAGATAGATTCGAAGGTCTCACCTACTCACTCCGGGATTCTATTAGAGGGTCCTAATGAACTATCTAATCTGTTCATTGCGTCGTTTCTTCAAGAACAGGGCTCTTCTAATGTATCGAAAGGTTCATATATACAGGCACATTGTTCGTGTCCGTACTCATTTGAAATATTGAGAATCACATACAGCAAAATATTGTCTATCAGTGAGAGAGAAAAAAAGACGTTAATCAGTAAAGTTTAGGCCTATCTTACTAGTACAATAATTCAATTTCTATATTCTTTTATTCTTTCACACTTTGAATTTCTACTTAATAATCTTTTGGATTTCTTATTCGTTCTTTGATCTTTTTAAATTTATTTTTCTCTTAATAAATTAATCTTTATACCCATAAACTTATTTTTTCTACTGATGAAATTTGCATTTTCACAAATGCAATTTGATCTTTTTTACTGATACTTATATATTAAAAAACTGATCATCATACTACTGACAATTTAATATTTTGGTAAATCCGTGCTCGAATATTGATCGATGCGTGATTTTTTAAGATCATATATTTCATGTATATTAAACATTAATGGTAAATTATGTTTCATGATTACGAAATGTTTTTCTAAAATATAAAGCTAAGCTTAAAGGTAAATAACATGTGTCGGTAAATTGTTCGCGATAATAAAAAATTAGTAGAAGATTAATAATAGTTTTACAAATGTACATGTATTTGTTTGTATGTTGTATTAATAAGAGAATATGTAACAAACATAGATATAGTTTTTTATTGTATATAATGTTTGAAAAGAGCAGTTAAATATATAAGAATATCAAATAAAGAATGATTCAAAAGTTCTATATGAATACATATATATATATACGGTTTATTAAAATATGCAGTTTTGTAGAGATTGAGTAGTGCTATCTGAACAATAAAAAATGTTTGAAATTGTACCGTAATTATGATCATTCTATTCATAATGACTAATCATTTAATATGATACAATTTTCACAAAAAAAAAAAATTAGTCATATCTTACATTAGAGATTACCCTTGACTTTCAATGAATGTAGCTAATGATTTGTGTTTCGAGATGCAATATGATATAGTGAAGGAATAATAACCTTTCTAAAATTCATGAACAAATGGAACAGTTAATCAGCTGAAGTTATTGAAAGATTAGCATATTCTCTATTATGTATGATATATAATTTTTTATGAGTCTTCAAGTTTTGTATTTGAAATAGGATCAAAAATGTTTGATATTCATATATTTGTAGAGCTCGTCAAACTCTTAATTTATAAACGAAATTTCATTTGAGACGTTACAAGTATATTTTATTTTTGCATAAAATGTGATGTAGTAAATGATCATAATTATGATACAATTTCAAACATTTTTTTTTGTTCAGAAAACTACATATTTCAATAAATAATCTATAGATATATTCCTATAGGTAATATCAATTTATAGAAAGTCGTCAAAACTTTTAAATTATTCTTTATATACGAAGGATATATAACGAGAGAATGAATTTTCTCTTGTGTTCTATACATTCAAGTAACAGAACGAAAAAAAGTGACTCACAATGAATAAATGAATGTTATTTTTCACATCCCTATTTATTCTAAAACGAACTAAAAATAGCAGACTTTTTCCGAAGATAAGATATATCGAAAAATAAATCTTAAAAGAATGACATTATCGTTCGGTTTTTACAAGTAGATATATATTTATAGAAAAATTTTAATTATTGATTTTTTGGTGAAAATGTATCACATGTTGATGATCATTCCATAGATTGTAGATATTCAAGAATACTTGACAGAATGATATGGTAAAATGTTAATATGGTTAATGGGCCCGTGTAACTCAGTCGGTTAGAGTGCTGTACTTATAAACAGTAACAGTGAAGTAATGCAGAAGTCGGCAGTTCGAACCTGCCCTCGGGCACCATATTTTTTTTTTTTGTTACCATAAATATATTTTCATTTTCGTGAATTTGACATTTCTAGTGAGACATTTCAGTCTTCACTTAGAACATCGTAAGATTATTTACAAGTACACATGATATTTTTTGTTGGTAATTAATATTCATAAAACTTTGATAAAATTGTCTTATGAGAAAAGTGAATAAAATAGAGAAGATTATTCTTTTGTTATTTTCTTGATAATGTATGATTCGACAGTTAAAAAGTCATATACAACGCTATAAATGCATTTATACATGCAACAAGGTGAGGATGTGAACAAAACAAACAGTTGTCTTCGATAATGTTTTTAATTATCGATGAGATGATAACATCAGTGAATGTGATGAGCCCTTATAGTAATGGATAGAGAAAATTCTTGTTGACTTTGATTCATTTTTTATTAAACTTTAGTTTGATTACAGAAAATAAACAGCTGTAACTGGGCTTTCTAAGAAAACTAACTAAACCCCAACCATTTGGGCTCATTTTTACCATAAATAGGACTCAATGAGTACTGCTTGTAGGGATTAGTTCGATCTCAATTAGTTGATATATAATGAAATTAGTAGCTGAATTATCATATTAACACATTGTAATAACTATGCGCAAAAATTGTAGTTTTACGATATTACAGTTTATTTACGACTTTGCTAGTGCTAAATGCGGTTCCCTACGTCTACTGTATGGAATCAAAAGTCTACCGCATAATATCGAGATCTCATTAATTGATAAGCTGTACCGCAATGAGGTCTTTTGATGGCTCTATCTCGGTACTAGTTTGAACTATTTGATATCAGACTGCTGTCTAAGACTAACCGCTTAGTAGACGTTTTTTAATATGAAGAGCATATCTTCATTATTCGCCAACTAATTAAAATCGACTGAACTATATTTACAGTAAAAATATGAGACCAATCGGTTACGATTTAGATAATTTTTTGCGTCATCTGTGATTGTCAAACACGAGTAGTGCTGGATATTATTGTATATACTGATTCTTCAACAGCACTCGAATTGGATCAAAGTTTGGCAAAATTTAGTTCATTAGTAATGATGTTAATAAAATTTTATTTGAACAAAGGATATTCACTTTTTCTCGATAACTGGTATATTAGTCCTCTTCTATTCGAGAAACTGCATAAACTTAAAACTGATGTAGACGGAACGGTTTGATGGCTTTGAAGTGACAAGGCAAATGAGAAGTTCTTATTCTATCTTCAATTTACAAATCCAAAATGATGTGAACTAAAAAAGTTTTTGAAAAACCATAAAAAAAATTCTTTTTTCATAGGAAACTGGTTTTCAAAACCCCGGATCGCTGAAGATCTATGAGAAGATATCATGGTGATATTTAGAATCAGCTTAGTAAATAATCCTAGGTGCACTATATTTAATTAAAATATCGATTAATCAGTTCCATCGGTTCCCTTGTAAAATAATTTTATGTGAAATATTTTTAAAGTTTTAAAGAAAGATTTAAGTTTCTATTATTATAGATACAAAATAAGTAACTTACAATATTTAAAAACAAATTAAGTGTGAAAAAATGAATAGCTAAATTCAATTTGCATGATGTTTTTATCGCAAAAAAAAGTACATTCAATTCAAATGAAATAATATGATAATTCTCAAAACATTTTTTCTTACATTTCAATAATCAAAATCAACAAGATTAATCATTTGGTTTTTTTTATTTCACACCATTATTATCCGATGATATAGAATAATGAGAAGGATAAGATCTAAAAATTATTGCAGATACTTCCGTATGACAGAAAAGATTAATGAACAATCATCTTACATACTGTCGTACAATATAATAACATTGTCCATTCATTACAATTATATATTTATTTAAAAAATGGAAAAAGGTGTTATATATATATCTTCTAATTAGATATACTTCATTATTGTATTATATATTTTTTAATCTACAAACCTCTTAATTATACGTTAATTTGATTTTGTTAATCTACAATATAAATAAAATATTTATCATAAACATGCCAATTATCAATTTATATCTGCATGAAAAAATAATGACGAGACAAAAAAAAATTTCCATATATGAACTCTTATATATATAGAAGAGTGTCACAATGAACATATTAAAAATGTCTTCTTCTGAAAGTTATTATATTGAAATTCTTACAAAGATACGTATTTATCTTTATCAATCTATGGTTATTATTCTTTATATTACAGGTAATATTGGAAGTTTTTTAAGCATTTATATATTTTTAAAAAGATCTTGGAAAAAAAATGTTTGTGTATTCTATTTTATTATTTTTCTTATAAATAATATAATATTTATTAATTCAAGTTTACTTGGATCAATATTTTCTTATGGTTTTAATATAAATGTACAAAATTCAAATATTATATTATGTAAAGTTTTTAATTATACATCTTATTTATCATCTATATATTATCCAACAATACTTATACTTGCATCAATTGATCGTTTATTAATATCATCACAAAATGTTGATACACGTTTATATAGTTCAAAACGTTTAGCTTATTTTTCTTTATGTACAAGTATATTATTATTATGTATATTTTCTTTACATATATTTATTAAAGTTAATATTCAACCAATTAGTTCTTTAGAATTTATTTGTTTTTATGAATTTTCTAAATTTTATTTACATTTTTTTTTATATTCAACATTAGTAATTAGTATTATTATACCATTTATAATGATTATATTATCAATTCTTTCTTTTAAAAATGTTCGATGTATTAAAATAATATCACGACAAAAACAACGTAATCAAATACGATCAATGAATAAAAAAGATTTTCAACTACTTCGTTGTTTATATATACATAATATAATATATATTATTTTTTCGACATTTACAGTAATTAGTATATGTTATGCTGTTATTTTAAGATATAAAATCTTAACATCAATGGAATCAACTATTAATGATTTTTTAACAAGTTTTGGAATTTTTCTTCATTGTATTCCTTTTTGTACAAATATTTTTATATTTATTGGTGTATCAAAAGCGTTTCGACAAGAACTAAAACGATCGATTTATAAGATATGTGGGAAAGATTTAATAATAGTACGAGAAGAGGAAAATAATCATCAAGAAGTAGCAAGAGTTAATACAGATTTGAATGTTGTTATTAGTACTATTGTTGTAGCGTCTTAATTATCTTCGTTGTGTAACTTGATGCATGTCTATTTTGTTATATCCCATTGATATCAAATTATTATCATTAAACAATTTTAATTGTGTTCAAATATTATTTCTGTTTTACTAAACATCTTTAATTATGAATAATGAGTTTTATAGCAAGTGAATTGAACTGAATAAATCCATATTGCATAGGTAAAACTGAAAATTTGCTACGAATTTTTTAGTCAATTCACTAATTACAATATTGCTTTCTATTATTTTAATATCCATAAATCTAGTTTGTAATACAATTATAAAATAACAAAAACAAACGTTTTTGAAATGAGTTATTGAAGATTTTCTTCATATTTGTTTTAAAAAAGCAGAAGGCCTTCACTAAGTTCATATGACATGTTGTAGCGGTTTCCTGAACATTGCTAAATGGGAAATTGGAGACTACTTTTCAGATAGCCGATTTTAAAATGACCATAAACGCTCTAATAAACATATGATGCGTTAGAGAGATATTCTGAAAATTCATCAGTGAGAAATCAGAAAATAATTTCGAGGAAAATCATTTGTAACAAACTGATTTCCACTTGATGAAAGTGCCACGGAAACGCACACACAGGGAATCTCTTTTATTGAGGTTGGTCTTATTTTATCTTTTAATCAACTAATATGATTTTCTAAAAAAATAAAGTATATCATAAGATGCAACATGAAAAAGTCGACAGTTTACAAAGAACAGTTTATTTTATTTTTGTAATTTTTATGCTCAAAGAGACTCCAAACTCTGTACGATCAGCTTTTCATAATGGTAAAAGACTGGTCTCACGCTGCATCTAATGGTATATTTTGTTTTTTTGAATACAATAATGTTCAAAGGAACTATAGTCAAAGAATTAAAATGTCCAGTAAAACGAATTGGAAATAATATTGTGTTGGAAAACTGCGATTCTTGGACCGACCGATTGTATCACATGTCTCAAAATAATGAATATTATTTAAAATAATAAAAATATTTGTGGTAGGTAGAGAATTTCACAATGAATCTTTCTATAAAAATTTTAGTTTTCGAAGCTGAATTGTAGATGAGAAAATCACGGATAAACTATATTATCTGCAGTTGTTATTGACAATCTTGTTCGTGGAAATCGTAGAACATGGAAAATTTATTTAATCTTCTCAACAGTACGACATGAAAAATAATCGCCCAGTATCTTATGCGATACAACATCAAATGTATTTCAAAAATACTTTTTTTTCGCTTGGCTTTGATTGTGTGTCCACTATTTTTTATATTATATTTGAATTATCTTTGTATATTCGCATAGAAAGATTCTCACAAAAAAAATAGTTATATTTTGCGAACAGAAACATTAGTAGTATAATAATTGAAACTTGAAATCAATTTCACGTCGGTATTCTTCATATATCGTTCTTATGCTCTGCCCTTCACACAGTTCCGTAACTTTAATTAACTTATCGTATCAATTTATCCGCATTGTAGTTTTTAATATTTTATTCTGTTAATAAATGTATATAGCCTTAGGATCCGGCGGTTAGCACATAATGAATTTCTCCTTTATTATTCGCAAAAACTGTTTCAAATATATTTGAGAAAAGATGAAGAGTAAAGTTTTACAAGCAGCTGTAAAAGGCAACAGATTAAACATAATAAATGGTCATGTTTTACATTTCATTTTTTTATCATTTACTTGGTACTATCTATAATATATTTTGTTTTGTAATAGGATAAAGTAATGAAAAAGTGGGGGAGCAAAATACGATTATCTACTATCTTCAATCCATTATCTTTTATAGGCTTTCACAGGATTCTACTTTTAATCATTTTTGAAATATAATTAAAAATTTTTATAAGCCTAATTACATATGGTTTTATAGGAAATTTCAAGTTTTATCTCTTCATAATAAAGAAAAACATTTTAATTAAATACATAATAGAAGAAAAATTCTAATGATACTAACGTCACAATTCCTTATGTACGACTTATTAGTATAATGTTTCATATAATAATTTCTTTGTCATATAAGATTTATCTTATGAACTATATTAATGATAATTTTTTTTTCATAGAATATAAAATATTGTTCATATTTTATTGCGTATAGAGGCATAATTATCGAAGAAAAATATTAATAAAAACTTGTGCTAATATGCAGCAATATTGAAGAGAAAGTATCTATATACAGAAAAAAGTTAATTAATATTTAGTAGCATAACCAACAGGGTAGCAGTCGGGTAATTTTTTCAAATCTTTCAATGACATCTAATTAAATGCTACAGAAAAATGAATATATAATCATTTCCCTTAAAATAATGATTACAGTAATGGCAACTGAACTATATTTCCTGTCAAAATATTTTTTAATATACATGAAATTCACGAATGGAACCCGCATGAATACTTAATGACTTTTCCTAATGTTACAATATCGTATTAAACAGAAAACAAGTGAAATAATTCATGGTTTATGCTTTCACAATGTATGTTGTCACAGTTAAAAAAGTGTAAAATCTAAGTAGAAATCGATTAAGTAAATAAAAATATAATCAAAGTATTGAAACTAATGTAATAATACAACAGTTTAAACATAAATTTCTAATAAATTTATCGTCTTTAGTGTTACTGATAAATTGACATACTTATTAATCAGTATTAATTCTTTTCTCAATTATTTAACTATCGATAAATATATTTTAATTAGAAATTTCTCTAAGAAATTCTAGCTAGAAGCGTTTAATTATGTTTTTATATCAAAGTTGAAGAGAATCCTTTCTTAAAAGATAATTGAAAAAAAAAAAGAAGAGAGAAACTTCAAATACATAATTAAATATATTTTAAAAGCAGATTGGCAGACTCTTACGTGACCTTAGAAATGTCTTCATCTGAAAGTTATTCAATTACTATATTAAATAACATTACTTTATATCTGTATCGATATGGTAATTTATTAATTTATATTATTGGAAATATTGGAAATATCTTAAGTGCTTATATTTTTTTAAAAAAATCTTGGAGAAAAAATGTTTGTGTATTTTATTTTCTTATTTGTCTATTTCTTAATTCAATTTATTTAAATTTTACTATAATTGGAACTTGTCTTAGTCAAGGTTTTAATATAAATATTCCAAGTAGAAATATGATTTTATGTAAAATATATTTTT
>JAJEKB010016843.1:0-10738 GCA_022393335.1 Macrotrachela quadricornifera | reverse complement strand
AACACTACTTGTAGGTGATCCATATGATTAGTAATGTATGAAGGTATCGGAATAATAAGATAAGCAATTCCATTATAACTCCATTTAAAACGACTACAATAAAAAATATTAAAGAGCCATTGTCGAACCTGTATTATATACAGTATTAGTTTTCTTTAACCTACCATCATTCAGATATCGACGTTTGATAAGACATAGTATTGAGTAATCTTTGCATGAAATTGATGACGAGTCAAGCTTTTTTAGAGCTATCAAACTGTTTATTATATTTTTATCAAGAAACAAATAATAGAAACACATAAGTAGGTGAATGATTTCAGAGTTTATAACATGTACCAGACTACCCAATGATATAGATTTCATGACAAAAATGTTTGATTTTGCTGCTTGAAGTCTTATTGAAATAGGTAAAAATGTGGAATCAGAAGTAAAATTTGTTGCAGAATAATGAAACAAAAAACAACAATATGTTTGCGTTTCTTATTTGCTTCTATTTTTCTTTTATTTTATGAAAGGGAACCTTTATCTGTAAGTTAGAAAAAACCAAGTGCACACATCAACATGTATCTATATGAAATGAAGAGATGAATATGAAATATTGATATTGGATTCCAATATATTTTCAATCACTTTGTTGATTATACTATGACCGTTCACATTAATTGCTTTTTCATTCGCACGTAGAGGCCTGCAGGTTGAGCAATTTTCACAACCTGTAACCTGCCATTCTCAGTTTTTGGTAACCTGCAACCTGCCCTGCCCTGCAAAATTTTCGTAACCTTTAACCTGCCCTGCCCTGCCCTGCAAAATTTTCGTAACCTTTAACCTGCCCTGCCCTGCCCTGCACTGTATGATATTATGGAAAAATTTGAACTTTCATATAAAATTTTCATGTAATTTCATTCAATTTATTTCAATTTATAAAGTAAACTAAATCAATATTACATATCTCGAAAATTTCGAATCATTAATATATCGTCTACAATATCTGGATTTAATGAGTGTCTTCGTTTTTCTAAAATCTCACCAAATGAATATAAAAAGAATATAAAATAATGTTAGTAATGATCATAAAAAGATTAATTATGATGTTAATGGCAACATTTCAAAAATAAATTCATGATGTTAATTATGGTTCATAAACGAGTAAATGATGATGTTAATGATGATAATAGAAAAAAAAATGAGATAAAATTTAAACTTAGAAAACTTGTTGGACGAATTCTGAATTGAGCTGAATTCGAATTTGGGCCATAACATATATATATAAAGAATAAATTAGCGACACTTCAATTTATAATGGATATCTATGCGATCAATCTGAGTTGATTTTCAGTTTACTTCTATTCGTTTTTTTTCTATATGATTTTACAACAGATGTCAATAATATTTAATGTGCAAAATTTGTCACAGGTTGACAGGTTACGACATTCGTATCCTGCAACCTGCCCTGTAAAAATTTTCGCAACCTTTAACCTGTCCTGGCCTGTACGAGCGCAACCTGTCCTGCCCTGCCCTGCCCTGGCCGGGCAGGTTATCTATAACCTGCAGGGCTCTAGTCCGCTTGCACAATGAGAACCCATGGATTTCATATAATAGGACTTGAGCACCAATGGTTACTTCTATACAATAACACTTGAGGATCCATGAGTACTTCCATACAATAGGACATGAGGACTCACGGGTACTTCCATATAATGAGACTTTAGGGCCAATGACTTCCTATCTTTTTTCAGAAATGCTATGGACATCTCAGCACCAATGAGCAAAATTTAGTGCAGTTGTGTAGCACTTACTCTCTTGTAAGTTTTTCATTTTATTATATCATTTGAACAAATATGAATGAGGAAATAATAACAAAAATATAAGTAGAATCTGATAAAACGCTTATGGATCGCGATGTAGTGGTCGTTTGAAGTGTTGTCGTTGTTGTTGCTACATCTGGCATTCTGAAACTTGTGTAGGTATCAGAAGTAAACGAGCATTTTGAAACATTGAATCTATCTCTAGTACATGCCTTTATAGCAGCTTGATGAATACTGCCCGGCTTATAATCAACGGTCATCTGAAAAGATGTGGCAGTGGATGGCAAGCTGACATTAGTGAGTGCAAAATCAATTTCGAAAGAATATCGATAATCGGGTCCACCAGGTTTCAAGGGAGCTAACCAAGTGAAAAAAAGACTGGTCAAATCAGGTTTAATTGCGAAATTTTGTGGTGATGATGGTCGACCAATATCTGTTTGATACGCTCTTGTTACGTTTCTGGAGGCTCCATCACAGTTTAATATGAATGAATACAGTGTATATGGTTCAAGAGAAAGAAAATACACGGCACCAATACCTAGTAAAGTATTATTGAAGTTTACAGATTTCTGTCTACCGGTTTCATTGACTACCACCCAACATGAACACCCTGTCGACGGACAGTTCGATACATTAACCCAAAGTCTATAATTGATGACATGAGAAAAGAAAAGTCAAAATAAACACAAGGCAGACTTACGTGATTGTGGTATCGGTTAGGTCAGTTTCGTTCGTCCCGTTTATTTCAAAAGTAGTACCAAAATAGTTGATCCTTGTTGCTGTCGCCACATAAGTAATTCCAAGCATTAGCACAAACAAAACGAGTTGACATTGGTGCTTTTGCATGTTTTTCACATATACTAAAATATCAAATACATTAAGAATAAATAATGAAAAAGTGAGTTTTAATAAGTTTCTTAACGTCCCGATAACAATGTGTAGCGTCAGCATGAAAGCAAACTACCGCCCTCCACCTACATGAATAAAAAGGATAGATTACCTCTCTCCGAATGAGTTAAGACAGCAAGCATGTTGTGACTTTTTTTTCTTCTTTTATATACTCGACAAATAAAAAATTAACAGAGAATATAGTGTCACTAAGGTTTCAAGTTACAAAATGACTAATGCAAATAATTGACTAAGACTCATATAACAAAAAGTAAGAAGGGGCGTAGAATCCAAAAGAGAAAAGTAGTACAAGAGAATAGAAAAAATGGTGAAGCGACATAAAACATAAGCAGATTTGGTACTTTTCTGTTATCTCTTCTCTTTATGCCTCTCCTCCTCCTCCCCTAGAGTAGACACTTTAACTTTAAAAAAATTAAAGTCAAAATGCTTATACCATCGGTAAAAGACTATCATTCTAAGAATTTAGGTCTTCATCAAGCTGTCATAATAGAAGTCCTTGGTTTTTTATTTGGACATCCTACTACGGGTACTTCCAACGGGAAAACACCGTACTTCCGTACTTTAAAGTACATTTAAAGTAAATGCAACTGGGATGTCATTTCCTGTGAATTTCGTATAATTTTAAATTGTCAGCAATTTACATTAAATTTAACTCATTTGCTTTTAATAAATTAAAAATTAAATGATACTACTTCCTTAAAAGATATCTAAAATATTCTCAACAATTTTTATTAGGTATGTAGAGATAGCCTTCGCATTTTTTAAAGTGCAACCCGGCATTAGTCTTCATAGTTCCTTAAGGATTATTTAACAATCGTCTTCATATCTCTTTGAGGTCTATCTTGGATTGGTCTTCATTAGGTGCACACAAATTCCAATTCAGGACTCAGAACTAGTGGTGCTGAGTATATACATGTATAATTAATACATATTTATTGAATCGTAACTTGATTATGAATGTCTTTAAGCCCAATATTACGAGAGCATCCATAGGTCTTCAACGCCTATGGTTACAGATGTAAGAATATCAATGTGGTATTCGTATTTTGGTATTGAAGACATTTGTGATATTAATACGTTGGTGCGAGGTAGCAGCTGCTGTTATGCCGTCTCAACGTCATTATTGTGCAAAACCGATCTCGGATTACGAATCTTTGATTGCAAGGATTTTCGAACAAACTTCATTTAAAAAACTGTTTATTTTTTCAAAATAACCCATTTCTGATGAAAAAGTCAGGAATTTATAATTTGTTTTTCAAAACTTTCGCGTTTGATTTTTTCTATTAGAAATAATTTATTTTCAGAAAGTTAAGGTTTTTTGTATAAATATAAGAACCCTCTCTCACATCTAGTAATATCATGAATACTATCAATAGCAGTATCTCAATCGAATTTTACTGTTGTTACATTTCAATCCATCAGCATTGAAGTCCTATGAGTACTACCATAGTATAGCACATGACGACTTAAGAATATTGTTAGTCTGTGAACTAACCTTCTGGTTCATCTTCATTGTAAATCAAACTAACAATAACACAACACAAGAATCAACTCTAACTATATCACAGACATATATCCTAAATGAGTCATTCAAATGACCAATCATGAGGATATCGAAGAAAGGAAGAGGAAGCGAAGTAGTGAATGAAAGATAGCGCCACTATCTCACAGGTACCTCTTTATAATAGAACTTGAGGATCCGAGGGTATTTTCATTTTGTAATTCGTGTAATACACCTTCTTTAGATAATGCAAAAATCGTTATATGAGTTCTAAATTAGAATCAGACAAAAGTTTTTGCTTTTTTGTTAGTCACATATAGATATAAACTGATTTCTAAATTTATAATTAAGAAAAAATTCTCTTTTTGTTTTACTATTTGACTTTAGGATTTTTCGAAAATTTCATTTATGTCTGACTTCAGCATTGATCTATTCTATAATTATTCATAAATCAAAAGATATATATATATATAAATGCCGTATAATTTTACAATAGAATCATCGTCATCTATCACTTGTATTTTAAATGATAACAAAAGAAAATATCTTTTATTTTTTGTTGAATAAGATTGTTAATAATTGTTTTTTTGCTCCATTTATATTATAAGACAAACTAGACAGCTATTCGTAACAACGTATTTTCCAGTACGTTTCATCAATTTCCTTAGTTTGAGGATAGTGTTTCTGATTTGGTTCTGTCTCTAAAATATCATTAGTCCCTTATTCCTTTATTCTATCTTTCATTTATCCAACGTCTCTACTCATAATTTATTATTTGAGACTATATAACTATCATATCATTCTTATCTCGAAGACTTCGGCCTCGTTTGATTGTAAACGTCAATATCGACTTGCACTGAAGTTAATTTATCATCGTTTTATCTTCATCAACATGGCTTAAGTATTCTTTCTATCTAATCGAACATTTCCACACCAACAACATCTGAAATATGTGCCTTGATTTATACGTATTTTTGGATTCTTTTTTAATCTCTGACAGTTGCAGCGCTTAGTAATTCTTTTCCCTCATTATAATCAAGTCAGATGTAAACATCTGCAATGAAACAGAAAGCATACATATTAAGAGACAATATTATCTTATCGAGAAAAAGAAATAATTACATACCATAAAATCTACATTTGTATTCGTTAACAGGTGCCACTCAATAAGTAATGATAAATCGATGAAAAATAGGGCGTTATAATCATATAAATAACTAATATCATCGGTGTTTTCTCTCATAAATAAGACGACCAAAAAGAAGAAAACAACTGATTCATCAACAATGAAAACTATTCTGTTTGTCGTAGTTATCGTGCTTTATATAGGCGTTGGACAATGTTCAACACAGATTGACAAAGATATCAAACCAGCAGCTATATTGAAAAATGAAGCATATGATCAATGTCGACAAGGGAAGAATGGAAAATATTTCTGTCGTTGTGGCAAGAAGAGAATGACTTATGATCGGTTCCGAAAATTTTGTGTCAATGGAACAATCATTCAACGGTAAGTGTTCTTGAGTGTGCAGATGTTTTTCTTGTATTTATGAGAGCAAACTATTAACAAATCATGGGTAGTTAGTCGTTGATTGGATTTTGTAGAAGAGTGATCACAACTGAAAATGATCACTAGTGCGAGAAAGAAGTCGATAATGATGATTGAAAGTATCAAAAGTATTTCTTTTTATGCAAGTTTGATACTGAAGCAGTGCTTCTATGTAAAGACGATTTGAAAAACATCAGGTTAGAACACCTAGTTTGAAGTAACTAATCGATTAAAAATGAAGAGCTTCTGCTGTTAGAAGTCGGTAACGTTCTCTGTTCAATTAAATTATTACGTCTTAAATACCAATTAATGAGCCTATTAAGGATATTTGTTTTTCTTTTCTAGACATACGGACAAGTTTGTACGTCTTCGAAAAGCGGATGCACCAATCTGGCGTTCTACACGTGATGAAAAATTTTCTGAAACGTATCTTGGACTACAACGAGTGGATAATTCAATGATAGTACCACTTCATCATGTATCTGTAGAAGCACGTATTCATTCATTTACAGCTGATGTCACTCTAACTCAAATATATTATAATCAAGAGAGATATCCAATCGAAGCAATCTATGTATTTCCTATTGAGGTATGGTTTAAACTGATTTGAATTACAAAAGTGTTTGTGTTTTACGACAATTTCTTCCATCTATCTGACAGAATTTTCCTGCTTATCATAGTATGAAACTTGAATAAATCTTTATCATTGATAGTATATCTTTAATCAGACAAGAGCATAAAATCAGCTGCAGAATTTTTAAAGTAAACAAGGATAGTTAATCGTCCAGATGCATGGAAAATATCGGGTGATGCAAAAGACCCTTCCACTTAAATCTTTGTGTATATCTTTAACCTATTTTCTATTTTCGAAAAAAGTACTACACAGCATTGCTTTTTTTAATTATTTTAAGTAATGGAGTGATTTAAATCTTCAAACTTATTAGTTCTTGAACAGTGTTTTGACAGAATTTTTTTGTGAGATATCTTTAGAAAAGCAAGTTAAATGCTGTTGAATGAAAATTCAAGCAATATAAGCAGACATTGTATATGCCTTTCCCTGAAAATAGAAAACAGGCTAAATTTCTGTATTTTGGTCAAAAGTTTTAGCTTTGAAATATACTTCTGAAGCTGAGTTCATATAGAAAAAAATTTGGTATAACCACCTATTATTTAATACGAACTTAGTTGATAAACCCAAATTCAATAACAAAGATATACAAAAACTCTCAGTGTAAGGGTCTGTTGGGACATTCAGTATATGAATTATTCGAATTGAGTTAAAATATTCTTTTTTTGTAGGAAAATGCAGCAATTTATGAATTTACGGCTCAAATTGACGATCGATTGATTACATCGGTGGTGAAAGAAAAAAGAACGGCTGAGGCTACATATGAACATGCAATTCAACAGGGTCAAACGGCAGTATTACTTCGACAAAATCAACGAACATTTGATACTTTCAAAGTAAGTTATTGAAAAATCAGATGCTATGGAATGATGACCTTGTATCTTGAATTTTTTGATGTTTCATATCGAATTCATAAGCTCATTGAATATCTAGATAAACGTGGGAGCTCTACCGCCAGGTAAAGAATGTATAGTTAAGATTCGTTACGTGACCGAATTAGATTTAATTAATGGATGTTCCGTTCGATTCGTTGTTCCAACTACTATTGCACCTCGATATGATCCAACGCCAAATTCTGTACAATCGTTGAATGAAAATCAAGTTAAATATACTCAAAATTCTTTGTATTCAATGTCATTTCGAGCATATATTGATCGAGGTGAACAAGGTAAGTAAAAGTCTTTCAAATAAAATGTTATCTGTTAGTACTACTCTCGAGAAAATGTTTGAAACTCAGTATAACACCAGGGTAAAATCGTATTTATTCATTTATACGCATAGTTTCATGTCTTCACAAATTTACTCCTAGCTCAAATTAATGGATTGTGTAATATGTCTCATCCGGTCAATGTCAGCGAATCACGTCAAACAATCGATGTCTCTTCAGAAGGTTTTGCACTCGATCGTGATTTTATCTTGGATATTGATTTACCACAAAATAGATCTTCGGTACTTATCGCAGCCGAACACTACAATAATACATCAAAACTTGCGGTTCTTACTGTATTGAATCCTGGTAATGCAGATTTCATCTCAATATTCGATGCACAAAATCCAATTGTTGCAACAAACGAATTTATCTTCATTAGTATGTCTTTTTCTCTGATTGAAAATAATAGATAGATGAATCGGAAATGATTTTTATTTTAGTCGACTGTTCCTTTTCTATGGATGATGAAAATCGAATTAATCTTGCTCGAGATGCAATGTTTCTATTCGTGCGCAGTCTTCCTATGGGTGTACATTTCAATATAATCCGTTTCGGAACAGATTATGAAATTCTTTTCAATGATACTACGCTTATGACCACAATATACAACGAACAAACAGCCAAGCAAGCTGAAGATCTTGCACTGACGATGAAAGCCGATATGGGAGGTACAGAATTATTGAGGCCTCTACAATATTTGAAAGATCATCCGCCGACCAGTGGCCGATCACGACAAGTGTTCATCTTGACCGATGGTGAGATCCAAAATACAAATGAG
Organism: Macrotrachela quadricornifera; assembly: GCA_022393335.1. Taxonomy (NCBI): domain Eukaryota; kingdom Metazoa; phylum Rotifera; class Eurotatoria; order Philodinida; family Philodinidae; genus Macrotrachela; species Macrotrachela quadricornifera. The sequence goes on along the minus strand of JAJEKB010016843.1, from coordinate 2,358 downwards.
GTAAATAAAACTAAAAGAAATTGTTGACACACTTGTGTCGTACGAATATATTGGAGAATAACTAACAGTTTATCTGATAAATGTCGAAAAGTCTCCTATTTTTGTAGGTGATTGATTTGTGTTATTTAATGTCATCGACTACACGCATTTTTTCGTTTGGTCTTGGGCCTACATCTTCGCGGTCTCTAGTGAAAGGTCTTGCTCGTGCCACGAATGGTCATTTTATTTTTATTTCTCCGAATTCCACAGTTGATACATACGTTGGTATTCAGCTTCGTCGAGCCACTCAACCGTCGCTTGTTAATGGTCGATTGCAATGGTTTGGCTTGTGGCCCAGAGGTTCTCAAGCACCAAAAACTATTCCTCCAATATATCCGAATGATCGTGTACTTGTCTATACTCTGTTCGATAATTTTACCTTTTATGGACAATCTGCTTTGATAGATTTTTCGGTTGAAACTCGTCGAATTGGCAGTAGTTCATTCAATCGTAATGATATGTGCAAGGGAGATACGATTCGTCGTCTTGCAGCTAAAGCTTTAATACAAGAATTAATACACAAAGGAAACGAAGAACAGATTTAGTAAGTTGCATTCTTCTTTAGTGATTAAAATTTGTGTTTATTCTTCCACTTTCACAATTCACTCGTGAATCTATATTTCTGTTTTATTTCTCTAGTACTGGTAAAACAATTAAAGAACAAGTTATCGCACTTTCGTTGACTCATCAAATCTTGTCACCATATACAGCATTCGTTGGTGTTGAAACAATACGTTCAGGACCAAGTAGCACTTCACAAAATCGACATGTACCTATCCAAGTATCGAGAGATTATGAATATCTTCTACCTGAGCATTCATCTTCTTCTGGATATCAACAGCCCGCACTATTGCCAAGTACATATGCACAGCCAGTGGCAATAGTAAATTTTGTAACAACAACCAGGCCTCCTGTACCACCACCATATGAAATATTAGAAATTCGCGACTCATACAGACCTCCATCACTAGGAGGTGGAAACTATGGCAAACCATACGTGCCTCCACCACGAGCATCACTTGGAAGTGGAAATTTTGACGGATCATACAGGCCTGTTACACAAGCAATACTTGGATATAGAAGCTACGGCGGATCATACAGGCCTGTTACACAAGCAATACTTGGATATAGAAGCTACGGCGGATCATACAGGCCTGTTACACAAGCAATACTTGGATATGGAAGCTACGGCGGATCATCCAAGCCTACGCCACCAGCACTAGTTGAAAGTAGAAATTTTGACGGATCATACAGGCCTGTTACACAAGCAATACTTGGATATGGAAGTTATGGCAAACCATACATACCTCCACCACCAGCATCGCTTGGAAGTGGAAATTATAGCAAACCATACATACCTCCGCCACCAGCATTACTTGGCACTGGAAATTATAATGAATCATACAGGCCTCTTACACAAGCATTACTTGGAAATGGAAGTTATGGCGGATCATACAAGCCTCCGCCATCAGCATCCCTTGGAAGTGAAAATTCTGGCGAATCACACAGCCTTTCACCACCAGCATCAGTTGGAAGTGGAACTTATGATGAATCATACAGGCCTTCTACACAATCACCACAGCAGCCTGCCACAATGCAAGGTTCAAATAATCATATTGAATACTCAGGTAAAAACGAATTAGTGAAAAACATCGTTTAAACAGTATAACAGGCATAATGGCTCCGCTTCAGTAAAGGTTACTGATTTAAATTTTTAATTTTTTTTCTCCTCTGAAAGATCATTGGCGTGTGATAGATGGATGTTTTGAAAAACATATCGTTGTTTTAATGCAATATTGCTATTTTCTTGTTCGACAGGTTATGATTCGGAACTGGACCGTGAAGTATACGGAACTTCTACAGACGTATCACGCAAGATGACTTCGGAACAACAGTCTACTGGTCATCTAACTACTACTTCAAGCACGACACGTTTTGATTTGACAGCGAATCACAATCAATTGTAAGTGTTCATCTTGTTGTTATTACGATGTTTATTCGTATCAAAAGGGTCATTTAGGCTGTAGGACATTCGATAGAGATTCGCTCTTAGTCAATTAAAATCGGGATATTCGTTCTAAAAACAGGTTTCATACATTTCATAAAGTTTGATGAAAGAAGATACATATGATTATACTATCTCGTCACCAATGTAACTACATCTCCCAGGATACATTAAATATTTTTGAGAAAAACGATTTTGACGTTCAATTCTAGATCAATCATATCCGATTTCCGAAAATCTGATGCCACGAACTTTATTCGCAAATTAATCCGGCAACAATCATTCGATGGTGCATGGATTTTGGCCGATGATCA
>JAJEKB010016842.1:0-10947 GCA_022393335.1 Macrotrachela quadricornifera | reverse complement strand
AAAAAAAAAACAAGTTTGTTTTAATGCGTCGTTATTAACACGTAGAAATATTTTTTATAAAAACATGATTCTCAATGAATTTCGACTAGTTGGAGATTTTCTTCATGATTTTGCAATATTATTGCTAATTTTTAATATTATAAAGACACGATCATGTTATTCAGTTTCTGGTGTAACAATAATACTTTATACGATTACATTTACATGTCGTTATTTGGATCTATTTTCGTTCTATACTTTTTCATCCAATACACTCGGTTTATACAATAGTATCTTCAAAATTTATTATCTTTTATCAAATTATTTTCTTCTTTTTCTTATCTACGGTTTCTTTCGTAAAACTTGTGATAAAGTACATGATACATTTCCAATCTTTGGTTATCTTATCTTTGCTCACGTACTCAATTGGGGTACATGTTATTTTACTAATTATAAAGAAATTGACAAAGAATTCTTTTGGCAATTTTCAATTTATTTAGAAATGTTAGCTATTATTCCTCAAATGATATTAATATATAAACAAGAAACTATTAATAAAATGATGACATATTATTTGATGATGTTAGGATCTTATCGAGCATTCTATATTCTTAATTGGATCTATCGTTATAATACAGAAGGTTTATGGCAACCAATTACATTCTATTGTGGATGTGTTCAAACTATAATTTATTTATATTTTTTTATTCGAATTTATCCGCATTTAAATTGTGAAAAGAAATGTCCATCAGTTGAAGTTTCAAAAGATTTTATCAAAATTATTGATATCAAAGAAAATATAAATCAAAAGACAAAACATGATGCACCTTTAATCCATAACATTGTTTAAACATTATTCGCCTATTCTTATATTTGTATAGAACTTATATCTATCATAAATCTTGCTATATTTTATTCATACGAAAATAAAATAAAAGTTCATAGCATAAAAAGAAATATTTATTAAATATTCAAAATATATGATTGCAAAACATAACTTCTTAGTGGGTACAGTCTAATTAGGATCCAATAACGTCTACCTTCGATGAGTCCCACCTTAATTAGTTCAGAATTCGTCCCCAAATAAAAATATTGTTTAATATATATGTATGCATTACTTCGATAGTTTTATTGAGTGGACAAGACACTTTTTTTATCATAACATCAATAAATAAATATCAGCATTTTTTCTTTTACAATCATAAGAGAAAAAATTTAGTTAATACGAAAAGACAAATCATTTTTTAACGTAAGCAGTCTTGACCGCTAGACCGCACTTAACTGCCAAAATCATCTGACTAATTTCTCCATTGGGAAAGACCGAAAGATAGTGGGAAGAATACATATATGAATACATTGGGGAAAAAACCAAACGTAAGAAGAAGGTGGGAAAGATCGAGAAACGAGGGAAAAAAACCAAGTGAGCAATATGCGTGGAAAATGTCCAAGTGACAGAAAGGAAGAACATATATGTATATTATCTATATTATGCTTCTCATAAGCTACAGGATGTATCTGTTAAAATGAATCCGATTATAGATATCAGTAGTTATTAATATAAACAGAAATAAGCATGTATATTTCACCGTCACATGAGATGGAGACAAATTACGAATAAATTAAACGTGAACATCTATACAAAGGCAACCAATTTTGAACAATAAAAAAGGGGATTAGTTAGGGGTAAACCCTTCTTATAATATACCAACAATCAAAGACAATATGACATTTATGAATCTGATGATATAAAAAAGAAAGAAAAAAAATGAGAAAACTACGTCAAAAGAAGTGAATAATTATATGACAAACATTTTTCCCTTAAAATAGAAATAAAAAGACAGATTTTCTCTAATTTTGACAAATAAGGATAATTAAAGAAAAATTAAAATAGAACTTGTTATTCATAAGAAAATGGGCAATAAAAACATGGCTATGTAACTTGTGACGCATACGGAAATACTTTCTTTGTATTTTATATATATGTGCTCTATTATCGTTATGAATAAAGCACTTTTATTATCAAAAGGTAGCGCTTGAAGTTCCCTATAAAGTCATATATAATTTGGTCTAATAGACAATTTAGATATATATGAAAAAAAAAGAAAAAGTAAAGACATACAAAAAGCTGTGAAAAGTAATCGATTGAGTATAATAAAAGACCGCATTTTGTATCTCATTTTTTCATAACATACATCGAAATTTGCTCGCTCAATATTTTATCCATTTTGAAAACAAAATATACAATTATACAGTAAGCGATTTTATGTAAATTGTAGAGTTTTTATGCTGCATATTCTGCTTCAGTTTGTTTTTCTAATAAGGTACAGGAATAAAAATGAGATATAAAAAGTGTCCATTCATTACACCCAACATGTTATTTTTTGTATGTCTTTATTGTTCATCTTTTTTTTTCAATTATATTTAAAAAATTTTTAAGGTTTAATCATGTACTTAGGATACAGCAGAAGTAGTCGCAGTGATACTTTAATATTGTGTATTAGGATGTATAGATCTTATTTTTTACATAATCTGACAGAAAAAAATATTCTATTCTACTATAATATTTGATTATATTTCAAGTAGTATTATATTGTTAAACCTTCTATAAAATCTTTTCCGATACGATATGTGCCGATGGTAACGAGCGGGTCATAAATAATTAGTTTCTTAGTATTTTATTAATTTTTCTTTTCATAATTTGTTTCTTGTAAATTGTAGAACTCTTCAAGCGCTATCTTTTGATAATAAAATCTAGTTGAATCATAGGGATAAGAATAAAAACATGTTCTTTGATGCGCGTTCTATGTGTTCTATAGAATTAATATAAATGTGAATTACATTCATCACCTAGAGTATATTAAACAGTTTAATAATCATTTTTTATTTATTAACAGTTCATATCAGTCTCTTTTGTTCGTCTAAAATTATGAAAAGGCAAAAATATGATTGTATTTCTAAATTAAATATAAAACGTATTTTTCATATATTTACCAAATAGTGGTTGCGAGATATTGTGAGGTAATATCCAATTGAGTTCACATCAATGAATACTTCCGGCATAATAACATGACGTCTTATTCTTCTATAAGAACTTCCACATTTTCATATAAGCATCGTCTTAATCCTTTGGACACAGAGTTTTGCCATTAGCAGAACATAGTTCATTATATGTCGTGAGAAAAATTTAATGCATCAAATTAAATTAACTACTCAATAAACTATTTCCACTCTCTCTTGATTGATTTAGTTTATAAACTATCCGAGAAATTTGAGAAATATTTCAAGGGGTATATATACCACGCCTGTCCCTAAACAGTTAAAATTAGTTCATGAACAATTTTCTACCGAATTCATGATTCTGTTCAAACATCTATGTGTATTACTTTTAGTCTGTATTCATCATTTTTTTAAACACTATGGAATTACTTAATTATAAACTATTGCCGCCTTGTTTTTCTTTACTAAACAATCTCATCCATATACCTTTAATTTTTATTCAACAGAACTCTTAAAAAGAAACTCGAAATTTAATTAAAAATAATACTAACATTAATCATCATATACCTAGAAGAAACGTTTTTAAAGAATATATTATTATTTTGTTAAGAATCATACTTCACATGAACAACGTAAGAAAACGTTTTCTTTATGAGTTGCATTTATTTTTCGTCATAGAACATAGAAATATATCATTGACTATGCTACTGTTACAAAATAATGATAATAGTATTATTCTACATTTATGAAAATAACAAAAACTATAGTATAGTTAGTATGTTCTTTTTATTTAGAGATCAAGAGTGAAACATAATGGAACCCCAAATACCTTTGAGTTATTCAATCTTTTTTGTAATTCTCTTAATAATAGTAATTCCTTCAATTACATGTTCATTATTCATCTTCTTTCAATTTGCTCGATCTCAACAACTTCGTAAACGACTCAATAATCATACTATTCTCATCTTATTATTTATCAATTTTATTCAAGTAATCGATTATAATTTGATGTTACATAAATTATTTGATTTATTTGTTAAAGGTAATCACCGATATGCCATTAACATTAGTTATGCTACGTACAGGATTTGTATTTATACAAACATTTCAATTCTGTCGTTTTTGGCTTGTATATAATTATACATTATGTGTAATTGGCCTTGTGCTCATGGCTTATGGATGTGTTGAACGCTACTTTCTTGTTTTTCATCGAGTCTTCTTCAAAAAACATTTAATTCTATTTCATTATAGTCCATTACTCTTCATTTTGATTTATCCACCTCTATTATATATAGGATTGGTTGTTATATATTCATGTGAAAGCTTTTTTAATTATACTCAATTTACTTGTGGTGGTTCATGTTATCAATATGAGGTACGTTTGATTTTGTTAAGACAAATGAGATATAATGCAGTTTATTAACAAATATTAAATGAGTTTCTTATCCAGTGTAACTAGTTTAGCTTATTATATATAAAATAATTTACATTTTATAAGCAATTCTTGATTCTGAGAGACTTATGATAGGGAATGAAAAATATTATTATTTAATTAATTTTAATAATAGTTCAGTCTTGGTTTATATGACTGGTTTTGCAATATATGTACTCCTGTTATTACCGGCACGATTGCAACAACTGTGCTCATTATTCGTGTACTTCGTCAAAAATATCCTGCGGGTCAACGAGCTATCTGGCAAAGAAATCGTAAGATGGTTCTTCAACTAGCTTCCATCTCTATCATGTATCTTGCCGTTTGGATTCCAAATGTTATTGGTTTTGTAATTCCTATTATTAGTCCAAACGAATTTGTTCTCGAATTATCCTTGACTTTGCTCATCTACTTAGAATACATTGGTTGTCTCCTTTGTCCGTTTATGTGTTTAACTGGTATGCCTGAAATACGTAAAGCTATCAAACAGATGTTTATTCGATCAAATACAGTACAACCTGCAGTTGAAAATCTTGGACAATAACTCATAGTGCTACCGCATCATTTTTTTTCATTTATGACAACAACATAAACTCTCCTAGCATAGCATGTGAGTGCATCTACGTACGTTCTCCACTTTATCGAAAAATAAATTCAGTTTATTAAGAGAAGAAGAGATTTGTTCTTGTATTTAGGATGCAAGTGGTCATATATTACTGCGACACTCGTACTATAAAATTTACTTAGAATAAGAACGTCATTTTTGGCATATGTCCTTATTCAGATAAACACAACAATAGAATCTTAATCTAACTTTCGGTATGTTTATGAATAAATAGAACTAAATAATTATCCATTAAGTTTTTTAGATACGTATATCTCCGACAATTGAATCAGTAACAATAATCAAAGTGTATCACCACTATTCTCGCAGTTTATATCATGTTCAAACAAAAAAATGAAGATCTAAAATACAGAATAAAACATGCATCATACAAGCGAAATAACATCATAACCATTCCTCTTTTACTTCGTGAAGAACAGATGCATTTTCTTCTATCTATTACATTCCGGGTGACGTCATCCTCTCAACGTTATGAAGAGAGTGTTAATGGCGAACCAAAGCAATAATGACCCATTACAAGGGCTAAATGCAAGATTATCACAAGATATTACGTCAACAAGTCAAGTGGAAATGATTTCCAAATTTTTATCAGTGTCCGAAAGCTGCGTCGAACGTACATGAATATTTGTTAAAAAATTACTCTAATCGACAACGACAAGTTTTTGAATCGTCAAATTCTACACCTAAACGTTCTGCACCTCTCGATGATAGTGGAGTATCGCCGAACAAGGAAAGTAGACGAGGACAAGGACCTTGCAAAAAATTTCAACAAAGTGATAATGGGTTCTTTCAAGATACACAACAAGGGAATACAGTACAGATTTCGAAACAGGGTGTTAATGTGAATCAGCACAAAAGGCTTTCGTTCAGTCATCTGAAACATGCAGTTTCAACTAATCTACCATGTTTTCATATACAATGGGCATCAGAAGAACATCCTCTCAGCTATACATGCGAGCTACATAATTTTAAAAGAATTATAAGCAAATGGAGTTAAGATCAGTTCTTTTACTCTGGTGGGATGGGCAGGAAAAAAATTGAAACTAGGAGTTAATAACAAAGAGGATTATGCTACGCTTGTCTCAACTGATAAATGGCCTATAAAAATCAATGAAATTGATATTGAAGTTATTGAACCGAAGTTTACTACAGACTCATTTGCATTAGTAGTCCGCTATGTTCCACTTGAATTAGATGATGATTTCGTTATCAACGAAATACAACGTACAATTGCATCAGCGGAACGTAGCAAAAAGATTCAATATTCTTATCAAAGAAAATCTAATGATTATCGGTTTGATGTTAAAGACTATCAAGAATATAAGTCTGCTGTAAAACTTGGTCGTATTGCTATAGGTCACTCATGGTCACCAATTACTCCCTTTTTTCCGGAAATCGTTTAACTTATTGTACATGTTGGTGTATTGGACACTTAAGAAATAGGTGTAATGAAGCTGCTAGATGTCGAGTCTGCCTTGAAACTTTAACAGATAAATCGCATCGTGTATGTAATAATGAACCGAAATGTGCGCAATGTGGAGAAAATCACCATTCTCTAGATAATAAATATTAAATCATAAGAGATTATAAACGTAGAATAAAAGAAGAGGTGGAGGATGCCATAAACAATGGAAAATTACATCGATCTGTACCAAAAGGTCAAGCACTACCGTACCAAGAAAGCGAACATGATTTTTCAGCCTAGAAAATGGAATATGGAACAAAACTATACAATCAACCAATTGTATAATGCAAAAGCGCTAGAAACAGAAAAATCACGAGAGAATATCAATAATAACTTATCAAAATTGTTAGATAGTACTACTCGTTTAGAAAGCAAACTTGAACAACAAAAAGCTGATGTCAAAACTATTACCCTTGATACACAACTACATCAAGCAGTAATAATGGATATCATTACAATTATGAAAGATTTTATTCAGAATTTTATCCCGTCCTTACTTACGAAAAGTAAATATGAAAGAATGTCACTGATACCATTTGCTGAAGAATTTTATAATCGTTTTAACTTAGCATCATTCAGTTTAAATGATGGTTTTCAATTGAATCGTAAAATTGCAAATACTACAGCGTTCGTCAACAATGTTTTACCAAGAATTGATCATCGTTCCTCTTCAGTACTGTTAGCGACTGCTCCAATGACATCAAATGTGGTTGACTCATCAAACATTTAGAATTATAAGTAGAATGTATAGTTTAAATGTTAATGCGAAAGTATTTCATCCCTCTATATCTATAGAACAGCTATATAAGCCTAAAGAACAAACGATACACCAGTTAGGAGCGTGCAATTTTTCAATAAAAGATTGTAGGTTCGTATCTAATCTCTTAGACGAATGGTATTCCGGTAAAACCTTGAACACAGTTTTAAACCAGTGGGAAAACATTGGACGAGTATCGGCGAATATTCAAAAAGAAAATTTTAGAATATTATGTTATAATGTGCAAGGGTGGAAGTCACGAGCACTTGAGGTAACTGAGTTAGTATACAAAGTTCAAGCCTCCATTTGTATTTTTACAGAAGTAGGAGAGCTTTGGCGCACGTGTCGTTTACCACATTTTAATACATTTTATCAAAAGGGCACTAATCGTAATGGTGCTGTATGTTTAGCAGTAGGGAAACATTTGAAAGCAACACGCATCTAGGTCGACATACCAAATACAGTAGTGATAGAAATAACAGGCCTCTCAGAGCCAATGCGTATCATCGGTATTTACTGGCCTAATAGTCAACAATGTGATCTGGAAGATATTCATCCGTATATAACCGAAGGCACTATTATAACTGGTGATTTTAATCCCAGTGTGAATGAATGGAATAGTCCATTAACGGATAAGAGAGGGAAGCGTATGAAAGAATGGATAGAAGAGAGCAACCTCTATTACATACCATCGACTTCACATACTTCAAAAAGATCGATGCGTAATATAGATTTATCTTTTTCAAACATTACTGTAGTCTCAAGCGTTACATTACATTTCGGCACGAGTGATCATTGGTCTCTATTACTCACGTGTGAAAATATTTCGTTCGATACGAATAGTTTTTTTCCTCGCACAAACTGGAAGGTTTTCAGGGTAGTACTGGTATTACTTCAAACGTTCTGGATAGAAAAACAAAAGAAAAATAACGCAGATGAGTGATATAAACAATATGTTCGCTTTATGGTTGAAGTCAAAAACAGAGTAATGATATGGAAGGAAAGAGAAAAATATAGGCCATCGTTATCAAATAATATCATTGAAAAATTAAAAGAAATAAGAAAAGTGAGAAATAAATACTATTATCGTCGACAAAAAGGAATTCAGTGCGAAGAAATCAGAGTGTTATTGAGAGTTCTTACCAGAGAAGCTAAAGTAGCTATTGGAAAATATAAAGTTGAACGATGGAACGATTTTTTATTGAACATCCAAGTAACTCATGATACAACTGACAAAGCATTTTGAACATATTTATCTCACATTTACAAATCACGTGTGTTACCATTCTATAAGTTATCACCCTCTAATAAACTGCTCTCAACAGATCAAGAAATTACGAAAAAACTGAGCCAGTACTACAGAGAGCAATTCCAGTCAATCTCCTTAGACGACGTAGATGAGCACGATGTTAAAATACAGACTGAATACAGTGAATTAATGAATAAATTGATGCTTATAAATAAACCAGTAGAAGAAACTAATCCCATTGAAATTAAAAGATTAATAAAAACCTTGAAACAAAAAACCTGAACAGGTTTTGATTGTGTATCAAACTTTATGATTAAAAAACTACCCCTAGCCTATATTGAATGCATAATAAAATGTTTTAATACCTGGCTGAGAGAGTATAGGTGCCCAGACGAATGGAAGTTAGCGAAGATAATAACACTGAATAAATTAAAATCGGGAACTGCCAAATGTGAGCAAACGCGTCCTATATCGTTGCTGTCTACGCATTCCAAAAATTTGGAGAAAGTGATGCTTCAGCGGATTAGATACTGGGCGAAGAGTAACAACTTGGTGCCCACAGAACAATCATGTTTTCGACCAAAATGTCTTCTTCCTACACGTGTGCTTTCAATCTATCAGAAGGTGAAAAACAGTATGGTAGCAAATATACCTACTCTAGCCATTTATGTCGATTACCAAAAAGCTTATGATAGGGTCTGGCATGCAGCACTTCTATATAAGTTATGGAGATTAAATATGCCACTCGAGCTACTGAAATTGATCGAAAGTTGGTTAAAGAATAGAAGAGCTTATATGGTGTTTGGTGAGAAAACCTCGAAGGTTTTTGATGTAAATATAGGATTTCCACAGGGTAGTAGCCTGAGTCCCTATCTATGTATCGTATTCCATTGTGATCTTATCAAGTGTCTGGGAGTGCATTCAGGTCATATCTTTTCTGATGATCTTTGCATATTAATTAAACCCCCCCCCCCCCCCCCCTCCAATAACGAAAAAGCTAGCTCCGATGATCAGGTTTCTGGAGAAGGAGGGCACAGAGGTTTGTAATCGCATCTATAAGTACTCCAAAGTGTGGAAACAACCAATCAATATAGAAAAAACGGTTGCACAGGTGTTTCATACACAGGTAAAAAGACCGGTAATAAATATAACAATGAATAAGATACAAATTCAGATGGTTGAAGAATTCAAATATCTTGGGTCTATATGGGCGGATAGACTGTCGTTAAAACCCACAATAGATAAATGTATAGGAAAGATTCAGAGATCTTTAGGAAAACTAAAATGGTTAAAATCAGGAAGAAGTGTATCCTCGAAAGCTCTCCAGCAATGTTTTTTTGCATGTACATTTCCACATCAAGCTTGGTTATTTCCATTCTACCCCTCCTACCTAAAACTCAACAACAGACACTGCAACAAAAATTTCGTGTAGGCCTTTGGCTTGTGTATCGCTGTCCCTTTATATCTGCACAAAATCTTTATTCTATCCTTTCTGAACATCCGCTTGAATTCTATGTTAAACAATTTATACAGAGAAGATTAAAATGCATGCATACAACAGATCTAGGACTTTCACCTTTTTATAATGATATTTTTATATGGGACCATTATCATAAAACAAAAAATGATCACCTCGGTCATTTTTTTCGAAAACGTCGCATTAGACAACTGTTAGAACGTCATGAATCATATCTTTTAAAGTGGTTATTATTCGTTGAAACGAATGGATAGAAGAATATGAGATACAGCACGAGACCATTACTCGCTTCTCTCCTTTCGCATTTCATGCATTTTTATTCAGTGCGTTTTTTTTTGTTCTCTCTCTTTTCTTTCTCTCTTTCTTTCTTTTTTCCTACTCTCTCAGTTTTATATTTTATTTTACATTTTATATTCGTATTCACTTCCTCTATTCTCCTAGTACTCTTAAAAGTGTGTGCTGACAAATGAATACCGTATTCGTGCTTGTTTCTCTAAGAAATACCACGCATCAATGATATACTTATTGCTTAAATGTTATTCTTTTCTCTTTCTAATATGTAAGCACTTCCGAGTGTCACAAAATCGGGCAGAATAAAAAAAAACATCATAATCAGACATAATGTATTTATACACAAGCAATGCTCATAGTCCAATCTGCTTGATGTGTTTGTTGTGTCTTGGCTTTCGAATAAATATGCACGACAATACGACTCGTATTGCCTGGTAAATGAAATGCACGTGCTAGAGGACCATCACCACATAGACTATACTTTAAAACTCGATCACGTAAAGCGAGTTCCTTTTCATCTTGAAAAAATGGTCCATGTGAAAATAGAACACCATATGCATTTCGTAAATTATATGGTTTATCGTTGAGTGTACTGTACAATTGTGATATCAACATAGTATCTAGTGCCAGATGATCAGATGTACATTTTTCAGTGTCATTACATTTAGTTTGTAA
>JAJEKB010016834.1:0-12015 GCA_022393335.1 Macrotrachela quadricornifera | reverse complement strand
ACTGTTGGCATTGTATCTATACGTTCAAACCTTACTTCATCTGGACCTGATCCGAATATTGAAAATTGACCGGTCAGTAGATCACTGAAAGTAGTTACAACCAGAATGTATGTTCTATTCTGCTCCAAACTGTATTCAATTCGAAATTGTCCGTTAAGCCCACCGTCATCATTAGCTGAAAGTAAGTTATTCGATAGATTTGAAGGATTAAAATCGTTTCTATAAAGATAGCCGTAAGTATCCATAGAACTATTGCTTGCGAGTGTATAATTGCCTGTTGTATTGACATTGATTTGGATTGCTTCATAAAAGAATCTGTTAGAATCATTTTTTCGAAAGAATATATGACTTCTGCTCGTTAGGACACTTGAGTAATTGCTATAAACTACATTCCAATTCCAATAACGTTCTAAACGTACAGAGAAAATTCGATAACAAATTACACCAATATTAGATACATGTCTGCTTTTATCATAAAAACGCCGCTTCAGTCAGATTAAATAAACTATAGAATTATATTTCGAAAAAAAGAGAAGGAAGATGTGTATCGAAAATAGAAGGTACATCTAGTGGAATTAATTGTACTCTTAATTTTTCTCATCGAGAAATAAAGGAAATGTCGAAATCACAACTGATTACTACGGGCACCAGTTACACAGAAAAGCTCCAAAGCAATCATGTTTTGCAAAAAACATACTGATAAGTTGAACAATCAAAATGACATTGTAGCCGAAACATCTTTAGATGCAGTCAAAGTCTCTAATAAGAACAGACATTTTGAACGTTGGAGTAATTTCTTTTGCTACAAAGTTATTTTTTATGATAAAAATTTGTTTTTCACATATTTGAGTGCAGAAATGTCTGCTGTATCGAATGATGTAAAAATCAACTGATTATCTCATAAACTAGCTAGGTAATTAGCGGTTGCTTGCGAATAATTGAATTTATTCTTATTAGTTACACATTTCCTAATAAGAACAACCAACGTACAAATGGCGCGAATCCTACGAATTCGCTGATCCACTTCTGAAAGAAAATTTCGCATGATTATCATTCAAAATGATTTTTATTTGGATTATCTTATATCTCAATATCCTTGGTTGAATGAAAACTATGAAACAAACATTTACTCTAGCGATGATCGTTTTATAGATATATTCCTATATAGATTCATATATAAATGACAAGCAAATCTCAAGTGCGAATTCTTTGTCTTCGATTGAATTTGATCAAGTCTAATACAGATATCTGACTATATTCAGTGGTTTGGAGCATCATATTTTCTAATCCGAAATTCCGACTTGTTTCAACAAAACGGAGAGACAAACATTGATGTCTTTTTCAGCACAATATTTATCGCTATACGACTGTTTCTTTAAGAAAACGGAATTAGATACGGTTCAGATGTTTCAGTTTGTTTATCAGATTCAGTAGCATGACCAGTTGGTGATCACTCTAAACCACAATTTCATGAAAAAAATTTCTTTTTCCAAACTAGAGAATTTCGAACAACTTCTTAAAGTTTTTGGACGACATGACCACATATCTATTTCTGCTTACGCTACAATAAGCAAATAGCACTACGTTCGTATTCACAAAACATTTACTGGATATGCTCTGTTACATAAAATGTCTAATAAAGAATTAATTTTTTCCTTAAAAATCGAGTTATTTGAGAATCTATTAAGGTACCTCATATCTCACTTACTGCACTTCTGATAAACTTTTTCAATCAACGATTAGTCGTTTCCATATTTAACACCTCTACATCATTTAATATTAGTTTAGGTTTGAACCGAATAGATGCATCTCGTTTAAATTCCTCTCAAAAAGTTACTGGACATTTGTGAAGAAACTCACTGAGAGAACTATAAATGGATAACTATTCTAAAATTGCTACAAGTAGAGTACATTACATTGTGGTCTAGGAAAAATTTTCGCCTATTTTGAATGTTATTTTAAGATTGATGTCTACCAAGACTTAACAACAGAACATCAAGTAGCCACTCCGTTTTTTTACAAACTTCTGTATAAGTCTTACTCAAAATTCTGACGTATAGTTACCTACAAAGAAAATTTTCCTATTAGAATCAATGTCAAATATGGATTCAAGACCCTCAACTATTCCTAATTCAAGCTTAAAATGACAAGGTGTTCATTAAAAAACCTAAGCAACACCCAGATCAAAGAGAACGGTGCTGTAAACGGTCTTAAACGGTGAAAAAACGACGTCAAAACGTCGCCGTAATCCGGTAACCCAGAAATATATAGAAATAAGGCGGTAAGCGGTGGCCGTTTTCTAGCGAAGAAAAAAGCTTTTATTCACTGCGAATTCGAATTTTCTGTACTTGATACCGATCAGTCAAGTTTTATCAAAGACTATAATTTGTTTATTTATCGTTATAAATAACTAACAATATTGAAAAACTAACCTCAGATTTGGCTTTTCCATAGGAAATTATCTTTGGTGACTTTTTACTGGATACAGTTCATAATATTTCTTATTATTCATTTGGTAAAACCCACTGAGTCTTGATTTATCGATCTTCGATTATCTTGAATCATAATTTTTAAGAAAATTAACAAAACGAAATATGAATTGCTTATTTACTTATCATTAATCTCAAATTTCACTCGAAATTCGAACTCTTTACCTTTGATAACCCTTCCTAGAATTTTCTTATAAAATATCACAAATTTTAAATGTTAATCAAGACGACACCATTTTCCGATTGAGGTGAGTACACAAAGACATCGACAATTTTTAAAAACGAGCCTACCTGTAAAACTACAAACTTATTTTATGCTATATGATTCCTGTTTCAATTCGGCAAACAAATCGTTATTTTCTTAGAAAAAAACCTTCTGCAGTCAAAAACTCCTTTCAAAATTAAAAAAAAATCTAATTCTATCGATCAATTTCTTGATCTATACCTTGTACCCTGAGCAAACAGACACACAGAGTTATGTTTTTCATATGACACCCCCTCTCAATCAAGAAAACAGGAATAAATTATTTCACCTCAACTTTTCATCTGGATTTCTGGTAGCATTTGTTCGTTGCGATCTTCTGGTATAAGAAAACACGTATGATGTTTGGAATTAAGTAAACAGAAATTTGGAATGATAACAAGCAAATAACACCATACTAGGGTTCGGAAATCCTTTAATGACTAGGTGCTTTCTACGTCAAATGTCTAATAAAGAATTATTTTACCTCAAGAATCAAATCATTCGCCATTTTCTCAAAGTACCTCAACTCTCACCTGTTATACTTACAATAAAGCTTTTAAATCAATGTCTAGTCATTCGTCAGCCTTCATCCGCTCGGCCACTCACGACTAACCGTTTGCATATTTAACGCTCCTATATCGACTGACATTAGTTTAGCTTTGAAGTTAATTGATGTATGTCGTTTAAATTCTTCTCAAATAGATACTAGGAATTTGTTAATACACTCTTTAAGATGACATTAAAAAAGGAGAACTATTCAAGAATTTCTACAAATAGAGTACCACATATTGTAGTCTAGGAAAGAGCTTCGTCTATTTGGGAATATAATTTTACGGTTGATACCTATGGAGACTCGACAACAGAACTTCGAACAGTCGCTTCGTTTTTTACATATTTTTGTATATATCTCACTCAAAGATTCAACATATAGTGATCAATAAAGAAAACTGTTTATATTAGAACCAATATCGAACATAGATTCACGACCTTCCAATATTTGTAAGTAAATGTTAAAATAACAAGCAGTTCATCAGAGAAAGCTAAGAAATAGGTCCCAACTATTTTTACTGACCTCGAATTTGTATTTTCCGTACTCGTTAACGATCAGTCAAGTTTTATTAACAATGATGCCTTACTAATTTATCATTATTTAATACCTACCAGTATTGGAAAACTAACTCCAGATTTTGATTTCTCATAATCAACTGTCTTTGGTGGAGTTTTACTGGAGACAGTTTATATTATTTATTATTTATTTTTTGACAAACCAACCCGGTTTTCATTTGTTGATCTTCGATCATCTTGGATCCAACTTCTTAGGAAAAAAACTAAAACTAATTACTAATTGTTTGGTAACTTATCACTATTCACAAATTTGACTGCAGATGCGAATTCTTTACCCTCCATCATCCTTCATATAGTTTTCAACTAGAATATTATAAGCTTTTGAGATTAATCTATCTGACAACGTCTACAAATTGGCTTGGATACAGAAAGATACAGAAAAGCTTTAGAAGGGAGTGTACCTGTACAACTACAAATTTATTTCATGTTATATAATCTCTTCTCCAATCCACGAGATAGATCGTTAACTCGTAAAAAAGCCTATTTTTTAGTAAAAACATTGTTTCAAAAAATTCAAAAGTTAATGCTACGATTTGATTTCGCGACTCCGAAAACCTTTGCTGAAACGTTAAGATTGGATTCTTTCAATGTTAAGATTTCTTGTTGGTTTCCCCAAAAAGGTGTTTTTTTTAACCTATGACCTGGCGCAAACAAGCAAACACACATAAACGCATTTAAATTTTCCTCGTATCAACCTCCTTTCAGTCGACAAAATCGTAAATTTAAAAACTTTTAAAACCTAGTCAAACCAACTCATTCCTCGCTCTTAAAAGTGCTTTGGTCAAATTCTATAAAAAAATCATTTTTTGCGATAAAAAAAGTTTTTTCACAGAATCACGAAAAACCAATAGTATCATTCGATTCCCCGACCCCAGAAACCCTTTGGGAACATTTTTAGGAACTTACATTCTAGTATTATCGATATAATCGCTACTGTTTTCTGATTGGTTAGGATAGACAGACAAACTTTAAAGAAACTTACGGCCGTATAATCCTTTCTTTCAAAAAAGAAAAATACATAGAAATAAAAAATTTTGATATACCTCTTTAACAAGAAATATTTTTCTCATCACTTGATACTATTGAATTTCAAGGTTCAGATTAATTTTTGATATCTAATAACAAAGTTATCACAGTTTTAAAAATAGTACACTTGTTCCTATTAGGAACATTTTCTCCCTGACTGCTCGTATTAGGGACAGTGTTCCTAATAAGAAGAAGCATGCTATTGTTAAAAGTGTGATAACTTTGTTATTACAAATAGAAAGAATCTGAACCTTGAGATTCAATCGCATCAAGTGATGAGGAACTTTTTTTGTTAAAGAAGTATATAGAAATTTTCTATTTCGAGAATAAAAAAGTCGATTGACTAAAAAAAAATTTATCTCTATTTCTTTTACATAGATTTATTTTATTAGAAACATTTTCTCCTATTGTTCTTATCAGGAAATGTGTACCTAATAAGAATCAATTCAATTAATCGCAAACTACCGCTTATTATTTAAGTAGTTTAAAAAGATAATTGCACGTTTTTTATATTATTCGATGCCGTAGACATATTTGTACTCGAATATGTAAAAAACATTTTATCATAAAAAATGACTTTCTAGAAAAGAAATTACTCTAATATTCAAAATATATATTCTTATTAACAACTTTAACTGTACAAGTTCAATGATCCACGACCGAAAACCTACTAAATGATAGTTTCATTAACTGCATGTTTCTAGGATTTTTTAAAACTATTGAGCCCAAAAATTTCTCAGATATCATTGAGTTAATACAATCTTTTCTGCTAGATCTTACTCACCTCTCGTTCCTGTTGATGCGATCATAGGTGTTGTCACTGTTGGCATTGTATTTATACGTTCAAAGCTTATTTTATCTGGACCTGATCCGAATATTGAAAATTGACCGGTCTGTAGACTACTGGAAGTAGTCACAACCAAAATATATGTTGTATTTTGATCCAAAATATATTGAATTCGAAATTCAAGATTGCCTCCACTGTCATCATCAGCTGAAAGTAAGTTATTCGATCGATTTGAAGGAATAAAATCGTTTTTATAAAGATAGCCATAAGTATCCATAGAACTATTGCTTGTGAGTGCATAATTGCCTGTTATATTGACATTAATTTGGATCGCTTCATAGAAGGATCTGTCAAAATTATTTCTTCGAAAGAATGTATGACTTGTGTTTGTTAGGATACTTGAGTAATTGCTATAAACTACATTCCGATTCCAATAGTGTTCTAAACATACAGAGAAATTTCAGTAACAAATTACGCCAATATTTAATACATGTCTACTGTTATCACAAAAATACCGCTTCAGTCAGATTTAATAAATCATAGAATTATATTTCAAAACAAGAAGAAGGAAGATATGTATCAAAAATAGAAGATAGATTTAGTGTGACTAATTGTGTTCTCAATTTTTCATCGAGAAATGAAGAAAATGTGGAAGTCACGATTTAATTCTACGGACATCAACTATATAGAAAAGCTCCAAATCAATCATGTTTTACAAAACAAATAGTGATAAATTCTACAATCAAAGTGACATTTTAGCCGAAACATCTTTAGATACAAGTTCAATGATTCACACGCAAAAATTTGACAAATAATAGTTTGATTAACTACATCTTTCTGGAAGGATTTTTTAAAACTATTGAACACAAAAAGTTCTAAGCTATCATTTAGTTAATACATGTCTTCTGTGCTAGATCTTACTCACCTCTCGTCCTTGTTGATGTGATCATAGGTGTTGTCACTGTTGGCATTGTATTTATACGGTTAAAGCTTACTTCACCTGGACCTGATGCGATTATCAAAAATCTACCTGTCGTTAGAGCAGCATAAGTAGTCACGACCAGAATATATGTTGTATTGTGTTCCAAATAATATTGAATTCGAAATTGTCTGTTAAGTCCACTGTCATCATTAGCTGAAAGTAAGTTATTCGATAGATTTGAAGGATTAAAATCGTTTCTATAAAGATAGCCATAAGTATCCATAGAATTACTGCTTCTGAGTGTGTAATTGCCTGTTGTATTGACATTGATTTGTATTGCTTCATAAAAGAATCTGTTAGAATCATTTTTTCGAAAGAATATGTGACTTGTGTTCATTAGGGCACTTGAATAATTTCCGTTAACAATATCAACAATAATATCATCATCATCGTAAACAATATCACCAACATCATAATCATTGTCTGGGATGAAACCTAAGAAGATTGAAAATGAAGCGGAAATTTCTTATTTTCAGTGATAGTGTCGCAGTTCTCACATTTTTGTTTTCGAAAACTGAATAGATGTGATATGGTAAGTATTTTTTCCAGCTAGTGATTTTCCGTTATTCGATAGCATTTCAGAATGTGAGTGTACAAGAAATCGCCATTGGTGTTGAAACTTATATTTAAACAACTGAAATCAGTCTTATATGATTGTTAATAGGACTCCCGTATATTGCACTTGACGAACATCGTGCACGGATTGTTGTGCCAGGGAAGATCCGCAAGAGAAAAGCACAAACATTGTAAGGCTTGGTCGAGAATGTAAAAATGCGGCTAACTGGATTTCTGCGCAATCATTTTCCAGAATATGTTGTGGTTTACTCGTCAGTAAATGGTCATTGACTTCGGAAGAAATAAATTTTCTAGCTGTTTTACTTTCTGAGATAGCATTCTCTGGAAAAAAATCTGCCATACTGAAACATGAAAGGTTCCAGAGTTGGTTACCATTTTCAGAACCTTTTGAAAGTACGAGTAGATGCTGGTTCGAGCCCACTAAAAATCAGTTCATTTCTGACTTTTCTTCCAGTGCTGCTGTTTAATTCTTCATCTAGTGAGCTATTTCTATCGTTAGCTCCTTATTTCTAACCTTAATTCTTAAATCTATTCGTAGCTCCTATTTCTATTCTTAATCTAATCGTTAACCTTATGCTTAATCATAACTTTAGCTACCTATTTCTATCCTTAACCCTATCCTTAACCATCTATTTCTTTCTTTAAGCCCGCCCCCCCCCCCCCACAGTGGGCAACTTTCGTATAACAGGCGGACATGTAAGTTTCGTGCTGTGAAACGGGCTTTCATTGCTCAAAAGTGGTTATGTATCACTTAGAAAATCATCTTTAAGCAAATAAAACACTTTTGAAAGAAATTTTTTCATGAAAATCACCTGTGGGGTACCCTTGCCAAAATTTTGAAAAACGTTTTTGTTAGAAAATACATCTCACCACACACCATTCGATACAGATTCACACGCTGATTCTGAAAATCACCTTAGTTTCTCGGTAAGATATTATGTTAAGCATAAAAAAAGAGATTTGGGGAGCCAAAAAAGGAATTGAGGTCAAAAACCTGGGTTTTCTGAGGAATTTCTAGCATAGTATATGGTCTCTAATGCGGTACGATGTACATAGTTAACGAAAATTTAATATAGATGAACACAGTAAGTAATTGGCTGAGTTCAGTAGGATGAGAACTCTTTGCAATGTTCGAAAAATACGGCATGACTCATTTTTTTGAGCTTTCCTTGCATGACGGTCAAAACTTTTTTTCAAAAAAACGCTTTTTATTATATATCATTAGATGCAGCTTGATGAGCTGATTCCGAATACCACCTTTGTTTTGCATCAAAGCGACGTCTTCTTTACAAAAATGGGGACTCTGGATCAAAAATCTCAGGTTTTTAAGAGTCTCATAGCATCGGCTGTACTCGCCGACGTGAAATGACGCTGTGACCAATGATGTACCAGACATAGAAGAATAATTAGAAAAGTTTGAGATCATTTCGATGTAAACTGCTTTGAGAGTTTAAAAAACACGGAAAGGCATGTCTTCAGAATCTTGTTGACACAGTATCAATTTTTTTGTTTTGAAGAAATACTTACAATTATATATGATTCGATGCAGCTCGCCGAGCTGAATTCGGATATCATCTTAGTTTTTTTTTAAATGTTTCTGTAGTCAAAAATGTAACGATTCTGGAGCCGAAATTCGGTCCCTTAGGAAGCCACTATCTCTGGTTATGTTCAGTGATATAATGTGACGCTATGCTCAACGATAGGTCACATGTGGGAGAATAACTGGAGAAAGTTTGAACGCAGTCGGACGTAAATTGCATTGAGGGTTCACAGAATACGGTATGACTGATTTTCCAACCTACGTTGGACCCAGTAATTGCTTGATATAAACTCCATTTTTCATTCAATCGAAATGATTTTTTCACAGAATGAAGTTTATGCGACAGTTGTATTTTTGCGATAGTTTTCCATTTGAAAACGTTTCGATAACTTAATAACCGAATTGATGTTCTCAAAGTTACTGATATATGGAAACATTTCTTTATAATGAATTTTTTCAACGTTTGACTGGATTTCGAAGGATATTATTTTAAGGTAAGATAGAGCAACTCAAGATATATTCATTTCAATGTTTGAACTTTGGCAAAGTGAACTTTCGATTATGTCCGCCTGGTTGCCCACTGTGCCCCCCCCCCTTTAGAAATTTTGAATTTTCGAAAATAAATCAATCTTGAGGTGAGGATGATGGTGAGGGTGTGAGTGAAATCTCACCCAGATAGTACTGCAATAGCTAACATTACCAAACTTTCCAGTGTTTTCCTGGCTCCAGAGGTAGTTTTGGAGAATCCTACCACCCTTAACAGGAGTAGGAGAGGGATGGCTGGGTGAAATTTCCTGGATGTCGTATCGCAGTGAAATTTGGGTTAATTTTCCGGAAATTTAGCGAATTTATTATAATTCTAAAATTGATAATTTCGTATCGATAAATCTTTGGTCTAAATGTGAAAACCAAAGGTTTTTAATCCATATATATATAAAGAAGAATGTCTATCTGTTTATTTATTTATCTGTTCGCTATTCATTTGGACACGGTACGAGCAACTGCAAAGAAATTTTGCCCAGAATGCCCTTTTCAACTAGAGGTAAGTCATAGGTTAGTTTTCCACCCAAAATTTTTACCTGAGAGGGTGTTTGTCCCCTCCTATTGTTAGATTTACTACAGTAAATGTCTTTTCCAGAGAATTTGTGCATATGATTGTTTCCTCAATAATTCAACAACAAAAATACATAAAGACCTACGCTTTTCGCCATCCCACACAGGACATTTTAAGATACTCGAAAAGGACTGACAGAATGTGTGAAATGAAGAACAACTATATGAATGAAAATATCCAATAGAATGAAGAAGGTAACAAGTGAGATAATTCCATTTCTCATAACTCATCATCTATATATAAAAAGAAGGAACTGTGTATTGGTTTCTGTTTTTTAAACATTTGGACACCGCACGAGGTAGTGGTACCATGCTTTTCATAACGTACTCTTAGATCCGGGGAAGGATGGGGGTCAAATTTCACATAGGTTATGATACGTTCCAATTTTTACGAATCTTTCAGGAACTTCAGAGCATCTGCTGCCATTGTTAGAATATCCACCTGGCACTGTCACTTTTTTTTGCACTGAGTATTGGTATAAAGTATGGCAATACACATGAGTTAAGAGAAAGGCAGTCACATCTCCACACTATTTACTGAATTATCCCATTTAAAAATGAATGTAAGCGTATGCACGGTGGGACATGCAGTTATAATAGATGAAAAGGTCACAAGTAAGCCCTCTATGTTTTCTGTCGTTTTCTGACATGCTAAGTTTTCAACATCATGATTTCCTGAGCAATGCCAGATAATACCGCTAGCTAGAACATAAAGAAGCGAATATACAGATCATTGGCGATAAAGGTTATATTGATGAACAATAAGTTACCATTCCAAAAAAGAAGCCCCGTCATGGTGAATTAGCAGCCAAAGATAAAGAATTTTATCGATCTATTTCTAGCGAAAGATCGACGATTGACAATATCAATCAATGTATAAAAATATATACTGCTTTAGAAAGTAGTTACAAAGGACTATACGATGATTTTGAGAAAATGACTACATTTGCACACGTGATCGTCAGTTTATGTAATCTCAAGTTAGGTAAACAACCTATTCGTAATAATCAACTATGGTGTATTGACTGCAGTTCCTAGTAAATTGCACCTAATAAATGTTTCTTAGGTATTACCTTGCTGTTTTGGATGAATAGTACCAAACGCAATGAGCTAATGTGATAAAAGTATATTATAGAAACAGATTTCATATAGCTGCCTGATTTTCCGATTCTAAAAGAAATATATGACCGAAACGATAATAAATCATTAGCTCTTTATCAATACTATAACTGTTTAAAAAAAATCAAACGTTTTTGAAAACAGATAGTGGCTATATGATTACAAGGAAGCTGAGGCTTCCGGTCAGACTGGCTACCCCTAGATTATACTACGTCGTAGTATAACTTTACATCGAAAAAAAATGTTTTTTGTCGCATACGTGTTCGAAAATTCGGGTTTTTTCCGAATTTTTCCCACCTGGATAATTCTGATTTTTCAAGTATAGATATACTACATCATAATATAAATTCATATTAGAAAAAGAACTCGTTTTTGTCATACATGTCTTCAAAAAATTTGCATTTTTCGAAACTTTCCGCCTTTCGAGGGTTTTGATTTTTATAGCACGTGTAGCAGGGACCTTTACACAACCTTATATAAAAGAAAAAAGTCGGAAAAAAAAATTTTCCCTTGGGAAAAGGAGTTCCTTAAGCGGATATTCGTTAGAACATCTTTAGCAAATACTGGCAAAGTGATGAAAGCAAAATGTAGAAATCTAATTTTCTCTAAATCAACTTTCATTTTATTTTTGATCAATAATACAAGGATGGGACAATTCATTCATGCAGTTACACACTCATAGACAAGTGTGTTTTATAGAATTCATTATAGAATACTTATTTTACATTACATTTGAGATGAAAGGTATCGATTCATACACTACTCGTCTTCTGATAATACGAGTACCATAAAGACAAACTCATTCTGTCAGACAATGTATCGAGAAACCCTTTTCAGTGTCCCATAATACTTTGAAAAATTCCTCCAACTCTTTTTGGTTCAAATATATCTAATCAAATCTGTCTCAATCCGTATCACTCTAGTGTGTCAAAATATTATTAAAAAATATTGTTCGTTTTTGTCAATCATCTCACTCACCCATCGTTGTTGTTTTGGCTGTAGTTGTTGTGATGA
>JAJEKB010016832.1:0-14112 GCA_022393335.1 Macrotrachela quadricornifera | reverse complement strand
CGAATGTCCAATTGGCGAAAGTCTTATTGGCGAAATTCGGGTTAGCCTTTAATACAACCTACTAAGCGATAATAAAATGAAATGCAAAAATGTTCCATCTATTATAATCAAAATGGTACTAACTAGTTTGCACTAAAAACAGTCTTTATGGTAATTTTATTATTATGATATCAATTGAACAGAAACTTTTTCGAAAAAGTCTATACGAAATTAAGATGCGGGATTCACTACTTTTGGTATAACATAAGTATATATTCTTCCTTTCAATCTTCCATTCTTGTTTAAATTTAAGACAAAAATGCCCTTTCTCGACAATAACTATGGCTTAAATAGACGGATTACAAGCGAGAGAAATGACAATAAATGTAATAGAATGGAATCGAAGGAGGAGAGATGCATATTTATGACAGGAAATATAGCTCTTGCTGGAACACAATCAATACTTACGCGGTCAATTAAAGGAACATTCTGATAGATAAAATAGAACTTAACGAATCGATAATTGCGTCATCGAAACAAAGCGTAGTCCAGAGTTTACTTTTCATACATTTAGTTGTGATCTAGTAGATTATAGCTATCCATGACAAACAAAAGTATACAAAATGATAGAAGATTTCATGGAAAGATAACGAGGCGAATGAAAATTTCGAAAATACGCTTTTTTAAATTTGTCAATCGAAAAGAAATTTTCAATTTTCTGTTTTTACAGTCGAAAGAAAAAAGATTATACTATAAAGATTTATCATCTAAAATACTAACTGTCAAGATAATAAAAAAATCAACTGTTTGACAATATCAATTTGTGAGTATCTTCATTTGATTTAATTCATTTTCTATCATATAAAAGGCAAATGTGATTAAAGACATATTTTGATAGAACATCACAAGGGCTATCAAACGGCACAATTACTTTTCCAATAAGACGTTCTCGAGTGTAAAAAAAGAGGTCAAATATAGCAGCTAACTTTTGCTATCTAAGGCTATATATACCATGATGTTGGAAGAATTAGTAAAAAAAAAAATCCAATGATTAACATAGTTAAAATCAGAATAAAAATCAACTAAAGTTTTCTCGTGAAACTATTGTAAAGTTTCTTACTAAAATTTTTCAAATACGTTATTTTTTAGTTAATCAAACATCTATTGCTAGAGATATGTTTCATCTATTCCGAAAATTAAAATGCTTTTTTTCTACTATAAGATTACCAAAATACTTTAAGAGTAAGATATATCAATTTAGTAAATATTCATGTTTAAATATATTTATTCAAAAGAATGTACAATTTAAAATAAAATCTATATAATATTTAGTTGAGGATAAATAAAATAATATTTTACTTTTAAATCTCTTCTCGTTATAAAATGTAGGTGTCGCGCATAAACAAGATTAAAATAGTATTTAACTATGTTAAAAATATATAATTTAATATTTTATATAAAAATCTTTAAAATTTTTTTTCAATATTTAAAACAATGAAATATTAACGGTAGATTCAACAATAGGATTGGTTTAATATATATTCATTTGTCTAGTTTTTTAAACGATTCTTCTCGATTGATGTAATTGCACCATAAAAGGCAATATATTTAATTTAGTTTTTAAAATTTTTTACATTTGTGATAAATTCTAATTAGAAAATGGAAGAAACTGAATCAGGTTTTCGAGCTGAATATGCTAAATCAGATCGATCAACATGTAAAGGATGTCGAACAACAATTGGAAAAGATTCACTTCGACTTGCTATTATGGTTCAATCACCAAATTTTGATGGAAAAGTCTCATATTTAAAAAAAAAAAAGAATATTTCAATAGAAATTAAAAATATATAATATTTATAATTTAGATTCCAACATGGTATCATACAACTTGTTTTTTTAAAAAAGTTAAACCATCTGATCCACAAATAATAAAAGGTTATGAAGATCTTCGTTGGGATGATCAAGAAACAATTCGAAAAAAAATTGATGGAACAACAACAACGAAATCAAGTATAAATTAAAAATATTTATCATTATTTTTTTTATTGAAAAAAAAATATTTTTCTTTTATTATAGATAATAAATCTAATGAAATAGAAGATAATTCAAAAGATTTTTCTGTTGAATATGCTCGATCAAATCGAAGTACATGTCATGGTTGTAATACAAAAATAAATAAAGATCATGTTCGTTTATCAAAAAAAATTTTTACCAATAATGTTCCAACTGATCAATGGTATCATATTGATTGTTTTAAAGAACATAAAGATACATTAAATTTTAATGGAACTGCTGAAATGTTTGTATTTTTATTTTTGATTATATTTTGAAAAAATTTTTTATTTTTAGTTTCGAAGGTTTTAACGATCTTAATAAAGAAGATCAAACTGAATTAAAAAAAAAATTTGGTTCAATAACTGTTAATAGAAAACGTAAAAATGATAAAACATTAAGTTCAACAAATGATAATAATGATGCACCAAAAGCTAAACAATCAAAAATAGAAGAAGAAGATAATCATTCAATAAATGAACAAGATGAAATACGTCAAAAAAAAGTTTTTAGTTTTTATTTCAAAATATTAACTTAATTCATTTTCTTTTTTTTTTATTTATTAAGGAACAAAGTGAATTACTTTGGAAATATAAAGATGCTTTAAAAAAAGAAGTACCAAATGATGTTTTAAAAGAATTACTTGAACATAATCAACAAAAAATTGTTACAGGAGAATCACATGTTTGATTTATTTATTTGATTTTATATATTAAATTATTTAGTTTTTTTTTCGAAATTTTAGTTAATTGATACAGTTGCAGATTGTATGGCATTTGGAACATTAGAACATTGTCCTGAATGTGGAGGATTTCTTATTTTTAAGTAAAAAAAAAAATTTTATTTTATTTTATTATTATTATTATTATTTTATTTTAGTTATACATGTTATCGTTGTACAGGTGATGTTACAGAATGGACAAAATGTTCTTATACAACAACAACACCAACAAGAAAACCATTTGATATACCAGATGATATTAAAACAGAATATGATGCTTTTAAATCATATAAATATAAAAAACGTGAACGAATTCTAGCGAAAGTTGTTGAAAAACAACCTACTATTACTAAAACACCTGAAGTTCCAAAGATTATTCAAGAGTAAGTTTTTTTAATATTATATTTAATAGTCAATACATTTACTGAAATAATATTGACTTATTTTTAGACCAACATATGATTCAAATTTACCACTTAGTGGTTATATTGTATCATCAGCTGGTCGTTTATCAAAATCAGTAGCAACAATTCAAAAAGAAGTTGAAAAATTAGGTGGAACATTTTCATCAAAAATTGATGATACTGTTGGAATTGTTATTAGTTCTCAAGGTATTTGTTTTTTTTAAAATATTTTTAATCGAATTTTAATTTATTTATTATAAAGATGAAATTCCAAAAATGAGTAAAAAACTTCAAGAAGCACAAACATTAAATATTCATATTGTTTCGGAAGAATTTTTAAATGATATAAAAACTGATCGTCCATCAATCATAATGGAAAAATGTAAAATATCAACATGGGGAATTTTACCACATGTTCGACAACAAACAAAAGCTGATGAACAAGCGAAAATTTCATCTACAACAACATTATCAGGCAAATCTGATTGTAAGTTTAGTTCATTTTCTTCAAATAAATATTTATTAATTTTTGATTTTTGATAGCTCGAATAAAAAAATCTGTACCAGATAAAATGAAATTAAAAATAAAAGATGGTGCTGCTGTTGATCCTGAGTCAGGTTAAATAAAAATTTTTTTTTGTTTTCTTAAAAAAACAACTAAAAATTTTATTTAAATAGGATTAGAAGATACTTGTCATGTTCTTAAAGATACTGAAAAAGGTGGAATATATACATCTGTTCTTGGTCTTGTTGATATAACACGTGGAACAAATTCTTATTATAAAATGCAATTACTCGAATCTGATAATGGTCGACAATGGTTTGTTTTTCGAGCATGATAAGTTTTTTTTTTGCTTTTTATAATTATATTTCATATTGATTTTGTTTTTATACGGGTCGAACAGGTACAATTTATGGTGGAAATAAAGTTGAAGAATTTAGTAGAAAATCAGATGCAATAAATTCATATCATGCAATATTTCTTGATAAAACAGGTAATGAATGGACAGATAGAGATAATTTTCAAAAATTACCAAATAAACATTATCCACTTGAAATTGATTATGGACAACATGCTGATAATGATAAAATGCAAAAATTACTTGAAAGTGCTAATTTAAATATTCATTCAAAATTACAAAATTCAGTACAAAATATTGTTAAAATGATATTTAATGTTGAATCAATGAAACAAGCATTATTATCATTTGAAATTGATTTAACTAAAATGCCATTAGGAAAATTATCAAAAAATCAATTAGATAAAGCTTATAAAGTTTTAACAGAATTACAAACATTAATTACTAGTGGAGTTACAACATCTAAAACAGCTATTGTTGATGCTAGTAATCGATTTTATACATGTAAGTTTTTTTAATAAGATTTTACAAATTATCTTTAACTACGGAATGAATAATAAAGTTATTTACGAAAATATTTTCTTTATTTTAAATTATATTAGTTAATAACCATAGAGAACTATCGCTTTTTTTATTTTTAATATATATTTATAGAACTATATTATGTTTGTCCAGAAGAAGATATTGAAATTTAGAGATAATAAGGAATCAGAGAAGGTGTTCTTCATTATTATAAGGCCAAAACATAGTGTTGTTTGGATCATATGAAAGAGAGTTCCTACAAACCTCATAATCGGTCCAAATAAGACTATGTTTTGTCCTTATCATAGTGAAGAAAACATTTTTCTGGTTCATTTTTATACCAAAATTCCAATATCACCCACTGGACACGTCAAGAATCGCTAATATTTTAACTTAGTTAGTTTAACAATGAAAAATTTTATTTAGCTCGAATATGTCTCGTCTTTTTTTATTATTAATAGAAGCATCTCCATTGTCAACAGTTCATTGACTAGAAATAATCCAGTACTCAACTAACATCTTGAAGATTAATCCTAAAAAGATCTTTGATCAGCAATAAAATATTATGCTGTGAAATGATATTCAAAAACACATATTAATGAAATAATCAAAAATGTTGAAATTTTGTTATATTCAGAGATAATCATCGTAGCAGCGGCAGGTTTTTTTAAAAGAAATTTTAAAAATTCATGAATTTCCATAGAAACTTGATACTTATGTATGCTATACGATAAAACTTAACGAATCTGGTAGATTAGCAGTGGTAGTACCAGTTTAAACCAGTCATATCCTTGAAAATCAACAGATTTTTCTGAATACCATTGCGGCAACGGTAGATTTTCAGCTGCGATGGATATCTCTAGTTATATCCAAGAAAATGAGATGTTTATTTTTGAACAGAAAAAATATTAAACGGAATATAATTAAGTTTTTATTTAAATATAATTTTAGTAATTCCACATGATTTTGGTTTGGCAAGACCTCCATTACTTGATAATGTTGAATTAATTAAAACAAAAACTGAAATGATTGATAATTTACTTGAAATTGAAATAGCTTATTCAATGTTAGATGAATCAAATAATACAGTAGAAGATAGTGAACATCCAATAGATACTCATTATAAAAAATTAAAATGTGGACTTCAACCAGTTGATCATGATTCTGAAGAATTTAAACTTATTGAACAATATATGATAAAAACACATGCTAAAACTCATGATCAATATACATTAAAATTATGTGATTTATTTAAAACAACACGTGAAGGAGAATATGATAAATTTACAAAATTTCAAACACTTGATAATCATCAATTATTATGGCATGGTTCAAGAACAACTAATTTTGCTGGAATACTTAGTCAAGGTTTACGTATTGCACCACCTGAAGCTCCTGTTGTATGTTTTTTTTCCCAAATAAAATATTTATTTTTTTGAGAAAATAATATGGTTTTTTTTTAGACTGGTTATATGTTTGGTAAAGGTGTTTATTTTGCTGATATGGTTTCAAAAAGTGGTAAGTTATTTTTTATTTATATAAATTAATTTAAAATAAATAAAAAAAATAAATTTAGCAAATTATTGTTTTACAACAAAACAATCACCTCAAGGTTTAATGCTTTTATGTGAAGTTGCACTTGGAAAAATGCATGAATGTTATAAAGCATCAAGTAATTTATCTGCATCAACATTACCACCTGGTACTCATTCAACTAAAGGTTGTGGTTCAACTATGCCAGATCCTAAAGGTTAATAAGAAAATTTTATTTTTATATTTTTAATATATTAGTTTTTATTAAATAGAATATCATTATACAAATGATGGTATACTTATTCCAATGGGTCATGGTACTTCATCAAAGATTCCTCATACTTCATTATTATACAATGAATATATTGTCTATAATACGGATCAAGTTAATATGAAATATCTTTTGCGTGTGGATTTTCAATATAAATATTAATTAACTAGAAATTTTATTTTTCTTATCGTTTGTGTTCTTACAAAAAAAAAACAAAGCATGACTATGAAAGAAAAATTATTATTTTTTTTTTTGACTTATTTTCTTTATTATAAAATGATTGGTGTGAAAATATATCTTCAGAATAAAATGATGAAAATAATAAAGTTTTATTAAATTAGAATTTGATATATTTGTTTCAAATTGAAAACTTTATATGAACAAATAAGTGATATTTCTTGATGAGTAGTACGTTTCTAAATAAGAGAAGAAATCGAAATTTCTCAAATGAAATCATACATTTACATCCATCTACTATATTTTCGCACTTTTTGTCATAATGTCTTGACATTTCGATGGAAGTGTAATGAAAAATAAGAAAGCACATTGTCTTAAACTATAAATCTGAATCCCATCTATCTAATTTAACGATTAGTACGAAACTTTCATCTAAATGGTAGATCGCTTTCAAGAATTCTTTTATATATTTTTCAACTATGATTAATTTCAAAAGTATTTCGTCTTAAATAGATATTTTAACTCCTTCTCTTTCAATTAGTGAAAATCTTAGATCGTCAGTTGTTGCCATTATCGATTTATGACGCTTACGTCCACTTCTCTTTCGTAATTGAAGGCAGTTAATACGTTAAGTACAGTTTCTTAATGCTGCAATAATGCTATAGAGAATCAGTTCTGGTGCAGTTAACTATTCGCAGATACAATGTAAACTACGCCTCGTCTACTGTAATTAGAGTTTTTGAGATCTCTCAAGGTTAAAGAAAGCAAGAATAATAAAATCCCTTTCCCTGATCCGAAAGAGTAAAACATTTCTCTTTCAAATAAAATAATCTTGAGCTTTCTATGTTAAACTGTGGGCTCAACATATGTCGAAAGTTTCAGTGAAATTTCGTGCACTATAACGAACATTTTCTATTGCGCACACGATTCCATATAAACAACTCATACGAAATTAAGATTTTTTCATACTGATTTTTTTAAAATTATTCACTAGTCGAGAACAGGCTAATCTCGATCATATAATGTCAAATCCGGTCATATGCTAAAATGTGACCTGCTTGAGTTGTCAGAATTGGAAATATTAAATTAAACAAAATCAAAAAATAGTCATAAATTTCTTCTTCAAGGAACAAAAATGAAAAAAGTCAAAGATTGGATTTGATCATCAACATACTGCAATTTTGACAACAGTGCCCAACTGAATATCTGATCAGTACCTTCTAGTATTCATTTACTAGATACTTTCCAACAGGGAGCCCATCCAAGTATTGTATACGTATCTGAAAGTTCTTCGGACATACTAGTAGCAAGATATTTTTCGGATACCCTTAGCTCAGTTAAGAGTCCTTAATCGAAACTTATTAGATTCTATTAACGGCAATAATACGGAGGCTATACTATAAAATTTCATTGGATGAAGATATTTAACCAATAAAAATCTGCATATTCTATATAGAGGTTTATTTTCTTCTTCTATTCGATATGACTTAAGAATTCATTTTTCGTGATTTATTTTGTTTTTTTCTTTTATTTATTAAATCTAATATATGTATTAATTCTTTAAGATAATCATCATGCCTAAATCTAAACGATCACAACGTGTTACAATATCAAAATCATCAAAAAAATTAAAAACAAATCGTGGTCTTGAATTAAAACAAGAATTAGTTAAAAAAATTCGTTCACGTCTTGATAAATGTTCACATTTATTTGTTATACGTCTTTATAATGAACGTACAGATAAATTACAAGCTGTTCGTTCACATTTTCCACCATCAGAATCAACATATTTTTTCTTTGGAAAAAATCGTGTTATGCAACTTGCTTTAGGACGTACACCAGCAATAGAATATTTACCATCATTATCAAAAATTTCACCATATCTTGTTGGAAAAATGGGTTTAATGTTAACTAATCGAACACCACAAGAAGTTCTTCAATATTTTAATCAATTAGAAATGCAAGATTATGCTCGAGCTGGTAATCATGTTAAAGAAACTGTTACTATTGATGAAGGACCATTAGATGGTTTTCAACATACAATGGAACCATTATTAAGATCATTAGGTTTAATGACAACATTAAAAAAGGGTATTATACATTTAATTAAACCATATACAATTTGTAAACAAGGTGATACATTAACACCTGAACAAGCGAAATTATTAAAATTATTTCAACGTCCATTAGCACAATTTAAAATAAAAGTTAAAGCACATTGGGATAAAGATAGTGAACAAGTTCAAATATATGATTTACATGATGACGACGAACAACAAGAACAAACAGAAGAATTTGATGAAGAAATGATTGAACAAGACGATGAAAATTAATTTTATTGTTGTTTTTTATTATTTCTAATATATTAAAATCTTCTGTTAAAACCATTATAAATATGGTTTTATGTTGTTATCGAAATCTACATTTTTTAATTCTAACTATTTTAGCATAGAATTTCTCTAATATTTGAAGCTGATTAAATAGACATGTTTTACATTTTAGTTTTCAATCACTTTATAGATTGTATTAGAAAAACAATTCATGTTGAAATTTTATTGTTAGGATATTAGTTGAAGACCGATCAAATAGCCTAGAAAAATAGAGCAGCATTTTCTCTATTATTAAATTAGAAAAAAAAATCTATTCAGGCTAAAGTAATGACGTCATTACTTTTGGTATACCCTAAGTATTTTTTTCCTTCTATATTTTGAAGGTCAATAACTATTGCAAAAATGTGATGATGTAAGGAAAGAAAAATAAAAATTTTTATTGATTGTTTACATACAGAATTTTATTTCGTATAATAAAGTTACTTCTGTTTAAATAGCACCAAACTATCATCTATGTTTTATCGTTAATTCTTGCTGAAATAAATTCTCATTAGAGACAAATATTCTTTTATATAATCTATCTATTGAATTCAAGATAGAATATTATTGCACAATTAATTATCATTTATTTTTACTAGTTTTTTGTATCTATTTATAATTAACTTATGATTAGATATTTTTATTTAATTTATTCAATTGTTACTATTGTTGATGTAATTATATTAAGACTTATTTAAATTATGTTTTAAATGAGAGATTATTAATCAAATGGATCGAATTCGATTCAATGAAATTTATTTCATTTTCTTGTCTAAATATCAAAACT
This sequence comes from Macrotrachela quadricornifera, assembly GCA_022393335.1. NCBI lineage: Eukaryota > Metazoa > Rotifera > Eurotatoria > Philodinida > Philodinidae > Macrotrachela > Macrotrachela quadricornifera. The sequence goes on along the minus strand of JAJEKB010016832.1, from coordinate 4,437 downwards.
TTTGTATTCTGTTTTCAAAAACAAAGAATACGAGACTTTTTTTAATTTTGAAGAAATAACGAATATAATTATAGTATTCAGTTCCTCAAGTAAAGAATGTAATAATACATTTATTCTAGAAATGACTCATCTTGTTGATCATGCATATGAATAGAATGTTTAAGAACGGAAACGCTAATATCTCTAATCAGAATACTACTACTACTATAATCATAGTTTTATAATAATATGTTGAAAAAAAATTCCTATGAGATATATACATAAACGCTTGATTTTCAAAGTCTAAAAATAAATCTTTATTTAATAGGAATGTTCTCATGCATTATGGTTCGTTACAGTTATTAAGACGAATATACGATTATAAATGTATCGATTTGAATTATTATAATGATGAGTACAAGTATATAGGAATATATAGTTCGTAATAGTCAATTTACGTTAAAGATTGTTTTTGTCTATATAGAAAAGTAATTCAATGTCCAGTTGAGAGCTTTTTCAAACCAATCTTCTGCATTCACATGTAAATTAACACTATGACCTGAATTTTCTAAGACATAAGCTTCTGTTGTACCATTATAAAACGAAAGTTCACGATTTTCAATAGCATCTGTGTCGATACATGATAGATTATTGATTGATCTATTACAGAACAAAAAATCATATTCTCCTATAACAAGTAGTGTAGGAGTTTGATTTGATATTGATGGTGTATTAATCTGACCAGAATTTGGGAAAAGTACTGCTTTTTCACTTTCTGATCCAGTCTCTTTTAATGTTTCATCCAATTTAATGACATTTATATCAGCATTACTTATATTGTAAAAGAAAGTTTGTCGATTAGTATAATCAGGTTGTGTTGTGACGTAACCACGCGGAAGACTTGCATTTATAAATTTTGGATCATCTCGTGCTGAATACACTATCGTTGAGATCAAGGACAATGCATTTGGATTGAGTGTATGTAAAAAACCAGTTGAAATAATACCACTAACGTATTTATTCCAAAAATGATTACCCGCTGTTTTTAAAGCAATCATTGATCCTAATGAATGACCAACAAGAATTATTTTTCTAAAATTAGTATTCTTATAGTATCCATTTGATAATTTTTCTGTTAATTGATAAATATGTAAGACGCTAGAAGAATCTGTTACAAAAACTGAAGCTGGTTTCTCACTCAAACCAATTCCAACTCTATCAAGATTTAATACAACAATACTTCCATTGCTTTTTTCAATCATATAATTAATATAAGAATAGTTTGTTGATGTGTCATTATTAGGAAAATACCAATAGTTATGATCATATGTAAAACCATGTATTGTTAAATGTACAGTTGTATTTTCATTAAGTGAAATTCCTTGTTTCGAACAAAACCATGTTGCAATTGAATATTCATTTCCGAAAATAACTGATCCATTCGAAAGGGTTTTAACGTTAACATCGATGTGTTCACATTGAACAAGTGAATAAACGCAATTGAATAAAGAAATAAATGATAAGAATAATAATAATATCGAATATTTTGCCATTGTATCTTTACACAATTAGAAACAGAATATTTTTGCTTTTATACATGTAATAGTATATAATGCATATTTTATGTTTGATCAAATCTTAATATAGATATGTGCCTACTCATTTAATTGATGCGAGCCCCATAATACATTACTCATAAAACAATCATGCGTAAATGCAATGAAACGTAAAAAATATTTGTTACTCACCTGAATATATCAAGTAAAATGCATCCGAAAATGACGTTACTATGAAGGTGTATTAGAGCACGTATATGTATTTAATGGATGCTTTAATTATTATCTTTTTGTAAAATATTTATCAGTGAATTATCGAAATTTATTTCTTGGATATTTACTCGATTCTTAATAAAAAATACTTAGAGATATCCAAAAGTAATGATAGTGGTATATTTTTTGCTTGCAAAAAGCTCAAAAAAAAACGTAGAATATCTTAGGTCTGGATTCGAGTATATGCTGAAAATATTCCTCCCACCACTGCCTCCAAACGAGTTCATATTGGCTCCAAGTAGAACTCGACGAGCTCTATCGACTCCACTATTTACTTTACTCCAGACCCCCTCCAAAACCGGAGAAAAGTCCAAAAAATGCTGAAAAACCCTATATATTTTAAAAACTACCGTCACGATTCGCTCCTATCTGACTCCAATAAAAATCAAATATACCAATTGATAGATCTCAACGACCTCTATCAGCTCCACACCTTATTTGTTCTCATCGTCAAAACCAGTACTCAGGAAATCACTAGAAAGTTCTTTCAAATCCACCATCACACCGATTCGGCCAGAATTTGTCGCCAACAAAACCAATGATACCATTCGATAGATCTCGACGAGCTCTATCGAATAGACACCTTACTCACTCAATTTGAGTAAATCAGCAACCAGAAAACTCCAAATTACTTTTCAATGCTAATACATACCAAAGTGGATTTAGGAGAACCCATCTAAAGAACAATATGAGTTGACTCCAATGAAACTAATAATGGCTCCAGATAGAGCTCGACGAGATCTATCGAATGCATACCTTACTTGATCAAATCGAGTGAAGTACTAATTAGAAAAGCGCTAATAATCGATATGACCCATATATATAAAGATAGGGTGTTCATGATATTAACCTTTGAGAATAGATTGAGGGTGAATATGTGTTAAATGTAGATTGATGCGTTACCTAATTTTTTTCCAGACATGGTGAATATAGATGATAGGTTAGAAGCTACGAAATTGAGTTAATGTTATTTTTTTTCCAATGGAGAAGATCAGAAAGAAAACAGGTTAATACAAAAATATTGTTACTTATCCAAGATATTTTCTAGAACTGATAGAAATTATTTGAATTTTGGTGCATGTGAAAATTATATGAGTTTTTTAATATAAGCGATTAAAAACTAGAGAAAAGATAGTCGATAATATATATGCAATTCAAAGTCACGCATTTTCTTTTCGATAGCTGATTGTTTTCATCTGATAGCTGTTATTAGATCTTTTATTGATTTGCCTGACTGTAGCTGATAAGCTTCCATGAGTGTTTGTGTCATGTTTTGCACTAGTACTATAAATTGAAGTGGATTGCGAAAATATATAGCAATCAAAATTTACGTTAAATGACTGCTTCTTGTATTTAGGACCTATATTTATATCAATGCAATGATATCTTTTTTTCCTTGTGTATAACAGGAACAAATACACAAATTGACGAATGAGAATCGAAATGCAGTTATAAAATTTTTCCTTTGGCTACTCATAAAAAAGATTAAAAAGATTTTTGTCTATCTATTTCTCGACGTATGCGATAAATCGTACCATTTTTATGATACATGAAATAAACGATAGCCATCCGGTCAGAGCGCATATCAAAGAGCCTTGATACGAATTGTTTCTAACTTTTGTTCGTTTACGATATCACATGAGGTTATCAAATTTGATATTCCGTTTATAACACATCAAGCCAGGGACCGTGCAAGGAAAATAAACATGACTCTAGGCGATACCGATCAGATGAAAAGTATTTAAAAGGTAAACGAATAAAAACAACATGGAGTCGATACCAAGACGAATTCACATGGGTTTTCTATCAATAAATGTGAAATATAAAAAGCTTAAAATATTTGCTCTTCATATCTAACTTAACTAAACTTATTAACTTAAATATTCAGCAGATATATAAAAAACATAGGTGAAAACATCAAGGACTTTCCTGAAGTCGACTCTTGACTCGGTCTTCAAAACGTTTCCTAAACCTCTTTACATCTACAAAAGACAAAGCACTAATTGCCAATTTTTCATTAATGATTCACATAATTTTCAATCCTCAGTGACAGAACCGATAGCGCTCAATGAGATACACCTGAAACACTTATTACTTGCAACAAACCGACCATTACCGGATGCTCACAGCTCCTACAAACATCCTACCTCTATACCGAGAAAAAAATCAACTGATTAGCGATTTTCTAATCAATGATTCACTCAATTTCATCAAGTAAGGTATGCATTCGATAGATCTCGTCGAGTTCTACTTGGAGCCAATATGAACTCATTTGGAGCTAGTAATGGGACGAATATTTTCAGCATATACTCGAATCCAGACCTAAGATATCCTACGTAAAAGAAGCTTGCCTGAACTTCAAGGATTTTTTTATATATCTTGTGGTTCTTTGAAGATTCCTGTTTTTCTGATCGGTAAGACGAGATTCTTGTCATCTTGAACTTCAGTTAAGATTCCTTTTGAGAGGAAAGAAAAAAGATTCTTACCAGAAATTCAGGATGAAAATAATCTTGTCTGATTATTCAGAAGTAAAAGAACCAGACAAGAATAACAAGATGTTCAAGATTTTTAAAAGTTCAGATAGGAATCTTTTTTCCTTTCCTCTCAAAAGAATCTTAACTGAAGTTCA
>JAJEKB010016829.1:0-22464 GCA_022393335.1 Macrotrachela quadricornifera | reverse complement strand
TACTGATATTAGTGTTGGCATAGAAGAGTATAATTGTATCTATTACACGTACAATTCTACTGTTAAATATTGTGTTCGATCGAGCGGAAACGTCTTACTATCTGAAGAATCAAATCACTGTTCAAAAGGAGAAAAGTGGGAATTTACTAAACTGCTTGCAAAAAAAATCTCACCGTGGGAAGTTCTCTCATGGAGTTCAAGTGTAGAAAATGCTGAAAATTATGCTCGCATATTCTACAATCAATCGGAAAAAGTCGATAAAAACGCGTTTTTATGCAATTGTACACAACAAGGATCTTTTGGCAAGAACTGCGAATATGAACTTCGTTTTAATATATCAACATTCAGCGAAGCCATCTACCTATCTCTGCAAGTAAAACAGAATACTCTCGGCCATCAACTATGGGGTCATATTTTGTGCTATACGACATTGGAATGTGATTATGGCATGTTATGCCTTGATTGGAGAAATATTTGTGATGGCATGCAACAATGTATCAATGGATTCGATGAAGAAAATTGTGACATGTTAGAATTTAACGAATGTGAAAATGATGAGTATCGCTGTGATAATGGAATGTGTATTCCAGAGGAGTATTGGCTTGATGGTAAGTCAGAATCATTCTTTTGCCAAAACGATGAATGCATGAAGTACTTTCAATATTCACATTCTCCTGTTCGTTAAAATTCTACGTAATATTGTAGCAGAGACATTGGAAAGAAAGTAAAAGTGAGAAGCCTTATCATTTGAAATCAAGTAGGAAACATGGTACATTGAAAAACCTATCATCACAAATAATGCTTGTTAACAGCATATCACATCTGAAGAAGAAAACCTTATCTTACTTTAGTTAACGGAGCAGAGTGACTTTCGATTTTTATTAAACAGAAACTGAGAATGATATGAGCTGACGCAAGTCTTCGGTTGATCTGATAAAGATTCTATGAAATATTTTCAAATAGGTCAACGAGATTGTATGGACTGGAGCGATGAGATGAATAATAAAGCGAGTCAATCCTGCGCTTTTGAACCATTGGTGCTTGACTGCGATGACCACATATGTCCGCTATATTTATGGTCATGCGGCGATGGACAGTGTGTGAATACTTTCAAACGCCATGTGTATCAGCAAATTTATCCAAAAGATATCAGTTGTTTCAGCATGCGAGAGTATAATCATATGTGTGAAACAGCCGCTGACAGATCAATATGGACAAAATCGGATGGTCTTTGCGCACCCTATGGCTATCTGGATAACTCTTTGACCTTATCTTCTCCATTTGACAGATGTACTTATCTAATTCGATGTGCTCTGTCGAAGGGTGCCGAAGCAAGGTGTCCATGCAACGGCGAAAATTGCAACATATTGCTGGCAAACATCTGTCCACAGAATGGTATGTACTCATATCCACGAAAAGGTATTGTACGACCGTGGTTATTGCATTTCTACAATATCACTCGAAAGTGGTACAATCCGACACCAGACGAGGCTCTGGTTGTCGGAGGTTTTCGATGTCGAGGATTTTACAGCAACGTAACAGTGCACCATCATTTTCTGCTTTTGTACGATATCGATATCATTAGCAGATCTAATATTGAGCTATGGATTTGCGATAGTTTCCCACTGCAGTATCGTGATGAAAGGTCGCCATTTCAATACTCAGCTACTTGTTGGAATGAGTCATTCACGTTCAATGGTCGTCCCTACGCATTTCACGATATTTGTACTAAAAAACACGTATGCTTCTCGCAGTATCGGATTGGTGATGGATACTCCGATTGTGTAAGCATCGAAGACGAAGACGTACATCTACTTGCTACAACAAATTATTGTCACAATATTCAAAAGCATCATTTTCGATGCTCTTCTAATCAGATGACATGTTTCTCGACTATGCAACTCGATCAGGGCAACAGTCAAAATACAGGTTGCACAAATAATTATGATAGATTCCTCAACGGCGATGGACGTATGTTGCATGATATACCTTGCACGACAGATAAGGACTATAGCGAATGTGATACACTTCGATATTATATTGGCAATTCTTCCATTTCAAATTCAACATTCGTCGATGATCAAAACAAACGAAAGAATGCACACCGTCTTTCGACTATTCTACCTTTTGCATTCTATTGTGATACTTTCTGGGATGCATCACCGATACACATAGATGAAAATCCGATTGCTTGTCAGATATGGATTTGTGGTGCAACACAATTTCAATGTCGAACTGGTCAATGTGTCGAAATAAGTTGGGTGTGCGATGGAGAATGGGATTGTGAGGGTGAGGGTGGTTTTTCCATAAACAACTCGGTCGAAAACTATCAAATGCAGCGTGGGTGAAAAAAGGAGATCCACCGCCTACTGTAACTCGACAAAGTAGATATGCTCCAAGGACCTTGTTCTCAATCTTTTTTAAGTCCAATGGTCCGATGCTTATGCATCGTTTGGAACGTGGAGACACTGTAGACCATCCCTATTACATCAACAACTGTTTACGTCCTCTTGTGGATGAACTTAAACGTCAAAGACCTTCATATGAAACACGTGGCATTAAGATTCATTATGACAATGGAAAGGCATATGTCCATAAAGAGACATGCGCCTATCTTCGATCAGAAGGGCTGACGGTGATACCACATCCAGCCAACTCTCCTGATTTATCCCCGTGTGATTTCTGGTTGTTCGATTTTATCAAGGACAATCTGGCCGATTACAATGATTCACAATCATTACATGATGTCATTGTGAATTTCATGTACTCGATCAACAAAGAAGAGTACAAAAAAAACGTTGGAAAAATGGATCGAAAGAATGCATTTGTGCATTGATCATGACGGTCATTATTTTGAACACTTGATTAAATAAACAACTGATTAAGTTAATCTCATATTTTCTATGATATTCCTGTTACTTCCTGCTCACTACGAAATGAATCCATAGTCAGAGACGAGAAGAGAAAGGAAAGCAACATTGAAAGAAAGAAAAAGAGAGGGTGAGGGTAAAACGAGGAAAAAAATCACATTTCTTTGGTTTTCTACACTGTTGCTACCAGCTGGTCTTCACTGAAAGAGAGTTTTTGATGAAGTTTCATTAACATAATCCTAATTGGATATAGATCAATTAGCATAGAAAGATGCAGTTTTTTCCGCTCTATCGATTGGTAAAAAAAGTTTTTTCTCAAGCCTATTTATAAGGAAGAAAAGAGGACTCCGACGCTACTTTTCGACTGCCCTAAGTATTTTAATATGCATGAATTTTCGACTTTTTTTTCTCCATAAAGTCATCTTCAAATGAATTAATAAATCATTCTTTTGATATTTTCTCATTGATTTTGATCTTGAGTTTTAAAACACCATCAAAATTGATTCGATATGATCCAATTTGTTGGGATTGTGGATAAGGTTGTAAGATCTTTCAAAGTGTTTTAATCAGATTGTTTAGAAGGTTTTCTGCAAAGTATGACATGTTTTCTTGTTTTTAAGGGCTTACGAATTGTTTGATCTGATGAGACTGAGTTTGAATATTTGAGATAGAATACTGTGGAATGTTGCTTGAGTTGAGAATGAGTTTTACCGGTTTATATATACATTTAATAATTGTTTTGATATAAGTGACCTGAAATAAGAAGATTTTAATTAGTTTACATTTAGGACTGTTGTTTTGTTGGTTACCTGTTATTGCGTGTGAGATGAACCTGTGGGAATTCTTAGTTTTTTTTTCTTGGATGTCATTGGATTAATTCCACCTGGATAAACATACAAGGGAATAGAGCGATCAGTATTATTTAATACAGGATTTCGTTTTCTGATCAGTATTGACTCCTCCACCAATAAATGATATCTGTGTTGTTCCGTTGTCAAAATTTTGAAATCGTCCGAATGAAATGTATGACCGGTCGCGTAATAATGTTTTGCTATTGATGATTTTGGTGTTGCTGTTTGTCCATTTTTATCGACAAGGACTATATTTTCAAATAGATCTTTCAGATAACCTTTACTTAGATCATGTATCGGCGGAGATAGTTTTCCTGTCCTTGATCTTGTCATTTGTGTCTTTGTTGGAACAGAAGCTTGAGACAATGGTTTATTTCGTTTTAAAGCTGGCTGAGTCTTATGTTCTGTAAGTGATAATGATTTCTTTTGTTCAGATAAGTGTTCGTTTATTCTTGTCTGCAAGTGACGATAAGTTTTACCGATATAAGATTCATTACATTTTGAACATTGGGCTTCATAGACAACACCAGATTTCATCAATGTTGAAATTTTATCTTTAGTTGTAAAGCCAGTTCCTATTCGATCTATGGCATCATAAACAATCCAAATTTTTTTTAATGGGTATTGTTTTGATATCATTGCAGTAAGGCGTTTTCGACAAGTTTGAGTAGCTAAGCTGGAATATGGTACACGCATTATTTTCTCACTTATAAACTGACCCTCAGCTTATGAATTAACTATGCTTTTTCGGATTAGTATATTATGTTTTTTGATTGTATTATTTTATAGATTTTTTTGATATTCATTACTGATTCAAATATAGTTTTTGCAGGTGAAATTTAAATCCATGGGATTTTAAAATTCTCCTAAACAATGATAACTATATCACGATTTCTGTTTTTCTTATAAAAATTATATTATCGTTGAGTATTTGATCAGTTTCTGGGATTAGTTTTATTTTGCACAGCATGAACCATCAGACGAAGGAAAATGGTGAAATTAACTCAATCAACACAATGAATATTTGATAAGGATAATTAATAAATGATATTTAGTACTGAAGACTCATTCATATATCTATGGATTCAACTGATGACCAATCATAAGAAAAAAAAAAGTGAATTGAAAGGTCAGTAATTGAAAGATGACGCTGCTACTTAACAAACAAGTGCCAACAGAATTACCTCTTTTTCTTTCAAGCGATAACATTTATTGAGAAAAATTCAACACTGAACTTGGAAGTCTTGCACTAGTTAAGAGGAAAGAAAATATTTTAGTTGAACAGTATGTGATGAAATGAAGAGAAAAAAAAGAACACGGTAGCCACGCTTTTTTGTCGATTCTGAGACGATTGATATCTCTTTCCTTTCTTTCCTTTTCTTTTTCGTTTCTTCTCGTGTTCGTATCATTTTTGTTTGCAGCATGTAAGTGATAATAAATGTGAATTTTTCTTATCAATTAGATGCGTAGTCTTTCCACATATGTATTGTATTATATCACAGAATCATTTACAGCTGTAAAAATATGAATAAAAAAATTCGTTTATTGATCCTTTCTTTTCTTCATGTACAATATCAATGGTCTAGACGTATGTGTAATTTGAAATTACAAGAAGATTCACTTTTAGCAGAAGAGTCGAGAGAGAGAGAGAGAAAACTGGAGTCTTCGAAGTATACTTCAAATATTTATTTCCTTCTACAAGAATGCTAATCGATGAACAATCAGCTTTTATTGAATGAAATTCACACTACTTGATTGAGTTTGCAATTTAGTTTTAAATAAATGTAATCATGATGAATATATTCTTCCATTATATCTGATGATAATATGATCTGCATCCTTTATCCGAAGTCATATAAAAGCATTGACTACATAAAAGTCATTTTCTTTTCATCTCGATATGTATCCAATAAAATATCATAATATCCAACGATCGAATAAAAAAAAATTACGATTATAAATATATAAACACAAACTGATACATTCTTAAGAATTGGCATTTAAAAGTTAAAAAGTTCTTTTTTTATTTTAGAAATGTACGATTTATATTAGTGTTTGCTCAATAAAAGTATGAGATATTTTTTTAATTACTGCTTCTTGCCGTTGGGACATATGTATCTGAGAGAAAAAAAAATATGAAAAACATCAATTCATCAGTACTTCATTCTCTTTTTCTAAGCAGTTTATTGAAACAGTGTTAAGCTAAGGAGCCGTGTATCAAAAGGAAAAAATAAACGAAAAAATTGCTAAAATTAAGGACTTTGAAGACAGAAGGAGAATAAAATGAATTTTTATTGACCTATTACATCTTTATTAAAATGTTCATTAGCCATCTTAATCTTTTTCTTTTCATTATTTCTATTATAATCTGGTTTTTTAATACTTTTAAAGTATTTTCATTCTTGAAATTAAGAAATGAGATGAAAAGAGAATGCGCCTAGGTAGTGACATTACGAAGGTAAAGATGAAAATAAAATGTGCATGGTCATTATCTAATGATGATGAATAGCTATCACTAATACAAAAGACAATTTAAATGACAAGCTGCTATTCAAATATAAATGATAAAATCGATTTCTTTTTCTAATTACATTTTTCTTTACATCAACAGAATGCTTCGCATGAACGCTTACCACACAAGCAAGCAACGATAGATATAATGCCTGTATTTGTATGTATTTTCTTCATTATACATATTTATTCGAAGCAAGCAAATACTATTCATATATATTACACTTCAAGGTAAGCAAGTTTCGTTTCATGTACATGTCTTCCCCGAATTTTACTAACGTAAAAACAAAAACACTGCATTAGACAAATATCCATCCATACTTCTACAGTAGAAATATAAACGACCCTCTATCAAATACTAATGCTTTTCATCAAAGGAATCAAAATTTCAATACCCTATAATGAACGACTATCGATCGAGTCGACCGAAAGCCTCATGCTTCTATACTAAAAGTCAATTGCCAATGATTTTATCCACAAACATCAGAAAAAACTTCATCCTTCAACACTGCCAAACATTCAAGACAGATATAATCTATAGATTCGACTCCAAACCACTTATTTTCACACTAAAAGCCAGTAGTAAAGTATATAATCGAAAAAACCGTCGAAACGTAATCCCTCACAACTAAAAATCAATGGCGACGGTTATAATCAATCAACTCCATCGAAAAACTATTCCGGTCCGATTAGAATCCAGTAGTGAAAAAAATAATCCATTCATTTCATCCGAAACCTGATGAGCCTGCAATACAAACCGAAAACGAAGAATATAATCGAGAAACTCGATCTGAAACCCGATGAGTGCTCACTAGAAACCATCGGTGTAGAATAAAATCCAGAATTCCAATGAGAAACTCGATGAGTCCTCACTAGAAACCAGCTGTATGGAATGTAATCAAGAAACTCGATCAGAAACCCGATGAGTCCTCACTAGAAACCAGCGGTATGGAATGTAATCGAGAGACTGGTTCAGAAACCCGATGAGTCTCCACTAGAAACCATCGGTGTAGAATAAAATCCAGAAATCCGATGAGAAACTCGATGAGTCCTCACTAGAAACCAGCGGTATGGAATATAATCGAGACACTTTATCGAAAACCCGACGAGCCCTCACTGGGAACCACCGGTGTGGAATATAATCAAGAAACTCGATCAGAATCCCGATGAGTCTGGAATAGAAAGTTATGGAGTAGAATTTAATCTATAGAGGGGATGGTAAGTATACGAGTTGGGAATGGAAACGGCAGGTAAAGAGTGGAATTGATAGAGTCTGTCCGAAGCCTCTCGTTTCCACACTATAGGCTAGTGGGGACGGAAGTAAACTGGATACTCGTTTGGAAGGGTACGCCTTCTAAAGTGAAAGCCAGGGAAAAGCACGTGTTATTCAATCCGGCTCCATTTTGTTTGTAATGAAAGTGAAGTTTTCGTAAAGAAGTTCGTAGCTCGGGATTTGTGGTGTGGCTTTGAGGTTAAATGTTACATTTTAAAGAAAATGTGAAGGATTAATGTGTCACTGCAAATTTTTTATGTTAGAGTTAAAGTGATACAGTTTCAACTAAGATCTTAAATAAAGTTAAGAGAAAATTGGAGATATTGATAGAGTAATCTATGGTCACTCTTGATTTTGTTTGAAGTATGAGCTTTCTTAACTTTGTAATACTTTAAATCTAAATTTACTTCCTAAAGTTATTAAAGTTAATATAGTGAGTGAAAGAAAACGTAAAAACTCAACTAAGCTTGTTTCTCCAATAACGAGCAGGATAACTCAAGTGGCGTGATTATTAGCGTTAGTAGGTTCTCTGAAATTTTATTATTTATTTCTGGCAATTACTTTAATAACTTTGAAAATCAAAGTTAAAGTTAAGGTGTTATAAAGTTAATAAAATTCATAGTTAAAAGAAAATCAAGTGCGACTGTCGATTACTCTTTCAATGTTTTGACTTTTGTGTCGAGTTTATTAAAGTTAGAATTTTATAGCGCATGTCATTTTAATTCTAAAGTAAAGTTAAGGTGCCACCTCTACTTGGGGCAGGTCTGAAGCGGCTTCCCATTAAAATGAACTCGAATGGTAGGAAAGATTTGCTGGGAAACCTCAAAGCAACGTGGTGGTGTCTGTGCGCTTTATTAGGCCATATCTTTGAGGGGGGAGTGTCGGTTTTGTGCCTGTTGAGATGGTTTGTTTTGTTTTAATATGGAGTTCCATGTTTAGCTGAGAATTTTACTAGGAATCATGAAGTGTTTGTTGTTTGTGTCTTTATGAGTTGTATAATAAAAATATGCGGAGACGTAGAACTGTGAGATGGATGCATCATATTGTCCGGTTGGATTCGATCGGACCGCACTCGGCGCTCTGTAAAAGCAGTTGGTGTAGAAGAAAAAATGAACATAGTATAAAAATTCGTGTCCGTTAAATTCAGGTAAAGTCTTTTTTGTGTGCATTTCATTTTTCTACAGGTTTGTGGATCAAATGACATTGTAATAACTGCTTCCGGGATTTATGGGAAAATTTGAACTTTGATAAACGTTGGCACATTGAGGAATATAATAAACCTTCGAAGTGTTTTTTATTTGCTTATTTAATTACCCGAATAGTTTAATATTTCTTGCACTGTAAAATGTTTTATGAAAGTCAATGTATAATATGTTGTCTCAATCGTTTTCGAGATTATGATACACTTTGAAAGGATTTATAAAAATAGCATACACACAGAAAAGAGTTCATTAAAAGCATAATCCTTTTTTCTTGGCTTTATCATTCGAAGTTTGTCTTTTTGTAGTGTAGGATAGAAGTCACTGCATATCGAACCGTATATTCTAGTGATACACATAGATATTAATAAATCTGCTATTAGGCAATAGGATCTTTTGGATTTTTTTTTGAACTTAATAAATTAAAACAATTTACAGTGCGCCTCGATTGGTTTTCCCCCTTTGATATTTGTTTGTTTTTATTACTATACTTGTTTTATTTATTAACCTACTATATATAGGTTTGAAATAAAATTTACATTTTTTTTCACTGCAGAATGTCCACATGGCTGTAACATTTTTTATTTCGCATATATCTCGGCTTAAATAAATGGTAAAATCTTGACATTTTTTCCATAAGATGCGCCGTGAAAAGGGCTATAAAAATTGTAAGATTGAATCCCCTTTTACCTGTTATAATGGTTTTCCTTGTACTCACAATGAAAAACCTGCATGACAGCGTCACCGTTCATCTTATTGAAAATATTGGGAAGACTTTGTTGTTTGGCATATATCTCGACCTGAGAAAATGATGGAGTATTAAATTCTTTTTTAAAAGATGTGCCGTCGAAAGCTCTACAAAATTTGTATAGAACAAATCCTATAGCGAGTCAGAGAAGTCATGGAAATGTTTTCTATATGATGGGAAGTGACACTGTTATGTAAGCTGTTCATTTTGAATATAAGAAAAACCATCAGAACAGGTAAAAAGGAATTCGATCATACAGCTGTTGTAGAGCATTTCACGGCGCACCTTCTGGAAAAAATTCAAGATTTTATCATTTAACCAAGCTGAGATATATGCGAAATAAAAACTGTTACAATATTACGGATATCTCATATTGCAGTGAGAAAAAACGTCACGGTTTTTTCTAATACATCTTTTACGCTACAAATTACATTTGATGTTTAACGTAAATATACTAAAAGATGCGGCGCGTTCCAGGCTTTCTCCCCATATATAGTAGGTTAATAAATAAAACAAGTATAATAATAAAAACAAACAAATATCAAAGGGGGAAAACCAATTGAGGCGCACTGTATTTAATAATTATATTAATCGTTAAATTTATTTGTTAAGTCTATTTAAATTAATTTAAGTGTATTTATTTAAAATTATCTTTATCAGTAAAAAACAATTATTTAATTTATTAAGTAAGAAAGAACAAAAAAGATATTTTCAAAGAAGAGAATCAGATGAGAAATATGTACAAACACTAATCATACCGTTCCTGACAATCGTTACTCACTCCCATATTTAACAAAAAAGAAGTGTATAAGTTCAGATTATAGTAGAAAGTTGCAAAGATTACTTTGTTTGATTGTATTAATAAAGAGACAGCAGAAAAGTGATAGTGACAAATGAAAGTGAGGCGATAGATGAGAACTGGAATATATAGAATCGATTTACTTTTTTCCTTTATTGTACTATTGCGCATTGGTGTAGATAGTCATGAAATAAATGCTTTTGATTATGCCAATAGTTCTACTATATGACTATCTGATAATTGTCGATGTTTTGGATATAGGACGGCGACTTTTAGACTCCTTTTAGTCTCTCAATGTTGGAATGTGTTGGTTATTTTTTAGAAAATGAAAAATAGATTTCGAAAACATGGCCAGATCACTTCCTTCGTGTAGAATCTCGAATGAGATACAAAAGCGCCAAAAATTTTAGCTTTTAAAACACCCCCGCCCCCTAAATTTTATAGATAAAATAAATGTTGGTAAAAAAGTAAAGCAATATATACTACACTTAGATATTCTATTGATTATCTTTACTTTTATTCCATACTGTGTCTATTATGGGATGAATATGCCGCCAAGGAATAATGAGGAAAGTTAATACTTCCGATGTTTAGCAGGTCTGGATGAATCCATGGGAAACGTACCATTTTGTACATGACCTTCTCAGAATTTGTTCAAACTTTCAGGGTTTGTAGAGCTCCACGAGATGATCATTTTAGTATAAAATTATCCTAGATTTGTACCTATTTTGACCCGAGACGATCCAAAATACAGTTATGTGAAAATATCGAAAAAGGTGTAATTCCTAACAGTATTTTGCCTATTTTATCGCCATAAAAAATTGAAACCCTAACTATTTATACATATTCGGATAGTCCATCTTTCGCTCTATTGAACCACATACAAATCAAATCATTTGGCTTAATTAAGTGAGCCGGTTACAGTGCACATCTCCATAAATTTGATGGTCCCTTGTGACAATGGTCCTACCAAATTTGAGAGGTATAGTGGGTTTTGTAGAGCTTCACTTGCTCTATCTCCTGGTATATAGGGCTCATCAGCCGGTTTCGATTTTCATCGGTTAGAAAGGTCAAAACATTTCTCTGCCCCTATAATTGAGCAATTTTCGATAATTATTCGATAATTTTTCCAAACAATATCAATGAAATGGTCTGACAATCTCGATCCAAATAGACTTCAACTAGTGGAGGGAAATGAGTAACATTTTATCAACAATCATACTTTCTTTCAAATACATATCAACTAAAGATAAGCTACTAGTGAAGCGTAATTAAAGAGGAGCTCATCAATTGTTCTCCTGAACTGCTTTTCTTCCTCTGAAGATTAGAATTTTAATGAATTTAGTCACCAAATTAAAAGTGTGGTGTTGTCATTCTGTTCGACATTGTTTTCAGCTCTGAACAGATTCATATTATTTCATCAGTTCAAGCCAATCAGTTCTCGAACAGTTCAATGTTGGCGCACTTCGGGATCTACAACATATCATACCTGTTACTTATGATTTCGTTCTAGCCGATTTTATCTCTTTTATTATCGTACACAAGATTTTTATAGAAAAAAAAGGAACATATTGATTTCTATATGATATAGGAATCATCCTCTAGTGCATCGAAGATATCATTGACCTAAACAAACTTCGTTATCTGCAAGCTGTGTATGAAAGGAAGTATGATTGTTGATAAAATGTTACTCATTTCCCTCCACTAGTTGAAGTCTATTTGGATCGAGATTGTCAGACCATTTCATTGATATTGTTTGGAAAAATTATCGAATAATTATCGAAAATTGCTCAATTATAGGGGTAGAGAAATGTTTTGACCTTTCTAACCGATGAAAATCGAAACCGGCTGATGAGCCCTATATACCAGGAGATAGAGCAAGTGAAGCTCTACAAAACCCACTATACCTCTCAAATTTGGTAGGACCATTGTCACAAGGGACCATCAAATTTATGGAGATGTGCACTGTAACCGGCTCACTTAATTAAGCCAAATGATTTGATTTGTATGTGGTTCAATAGAGCGAAAGATGGACTATCCGAATATGTATAAATAGTTAGGGTTTCAATTTTTTATGGCGATAAAATAGGCAAAATACTGTTAGGAATTACACCTTTTTCGATATTTTCACATAACTGTATTTTGGATCGTCTCGGGTCAAAATAGGTACAAATCTAGGATAATTTTATACTAAAATGATCATCTCGTGGAGCTCTACAAACCCTGAAAGTTTGAACAAATTCTGAGAAGGTCATGTACAAAATGGTACGTTTCCCATGGATTTACCCCCTCTTTTTTCCTTTCTTCTCTTATTGTTTTTCTCTCTTTTTTTGGTTTCAGCGACTCTACAAGTACGTACTGACCTTCAGTGAATGCACATTATTTTGAATCGTCAATTACAGCAGTAAGTATCATTTCTGTGTCTCCTACTATTTTTTTCATAATCCTATTGATTTCCTTCACAAGTTTCATTGTCTGCAAAACAATCTGACCATGGACAATATGACAAGTGTTATATTCGTTTGTATTCTTCTTATTTTGACCAAGTGTTGCAGCATAGACGACATTCAAGAATGATGGAAATGATTCGTTGATGAACATATAGTTCATTCATTTACAATGAAATTAAATTCCTCAACGAAGCTCTGATCGAATAAATATCAATGAGAAACAACCATTTTTACTCGATACCTGATTTACGGTCATGTACATGAAAGGCCGATAGAATTTTGAAAATACTAGCAAAGTTTATTGGACTTTCGTCAAATGGCAAAAGTACAGGGGTGTATTGGCGAAAACACAGAGGGTGTATTAAAGAAAGATCAGTGGACGTCCGCTAATGGCGAAAGTTCGCTTTCTGAAAATCCCACTAGCCATTTATAGTAGCTTGCATTTTTCCTTTTTCCAATACAGTATCGACCTAAATAAGTCAGGTGAGTGACGGTTGTTTTTTAACGGCTTCAATTTTTCTTTCCAACATAGTATCGACATGAATGAGTCAGATGCGCCGCGGTTAGTTCTAACAGCTTTACTTTTGCACATTCCCTTTGTGTACCATTCAGTAGGATCCATAGTATCATCATTTTACCATATATATTTCTTCCTTTATCTCAATAAAGATTCTTCCATTCTTAGTCCTCGCCTGCTTTTCGTTTGTATATCCGTCATTCTCATGCTTCTGTGTTACAGATGCCTAATACTACTCATCATTGATTCGCTTGCAGATGGTGGAATAGTTTTCATTAATGCTGTTCTTTGTTTTGCTTTTTCACGGTAAAACTGCATTCGGAATCGACTATTCTACAGATACGAAGCTCATTTAATGGTTTGCTGTAAATTTCTCGCCAAATAACGCCACTTTCCATGTCTATTTTTTGAACTTTGAGAAATTTTTTCTTTCGAGCTTTTTACACTAAACCCATTGAATCACTTTTTAAACGATTTTATCGCAGTTACGCGTAACTGCGATCGCACTGTCATCCCGCAATTGCGGGACAATTTTGTCGTATTTTCATTGGAATAGAACATATGAGAGATATTTTTTATCTTTCTACACAAAGACCACGTACCTCGCTTCTATATACTATTTTTTTAGAATCTTCCATAATTTTTTACAAAACTGTGTGCATGATCGAGTGGGTTAAAAATTTCATCAAAACTTTCAATATGAATACATGCATTGTTCATGGGTATTGGCTTGTTATTATTCTATTGCCACTTTTATATATATCATTACATATTTTCTATTGGTTATCAGAGCGTACAGATTTATTTGGACGATACCGTGCTATGTTATTGTATTTCTTAGCAAAAAGACTTAATGTTACACGTGCCTTTCCACATATGAAGAATCCAACAAATACAGAAAGAAATTTGTTTGGTTTTATTGATTGTTATACTCCGTTTTCTTATTGGATGCTGTGTTTAGACTCATATCGAGTAAATGCTTATGAAGAAGCAATCAAACAATATGGACAACAAAAAGGAAAAGCGGTTTGGTTAGATATTGGTACTGGTGCACATATGCCACTCACTCGTTTATTGATAAAGTATGAAGCTGCAGAACATGTTCATGCAGTAGAAGCAAATTGTAGAACATATCATTTTGCAAAAACTCTTCAAAAACAATTACCTGTTGAAGAAAAGAGAAAGATTTCTTTACATAATTGTTTTTCAAGTAATATTGATTGGCATGCACAGAATCCTCGACCCAATGCTATTATTCATGAAATAGTCGGTTGTATCTCTTCCGACGAAGGATGTATTAAAGTAATGTATGATACTATTAAAAATCTTGATGAAGACATAATTTGTATACCTTACAAAATTGGAACATTATGTATGCCAGTATCACGTCCAAAAATGTCTTTAATTTCATCATTGTGTTCATATTTATTATTAACATCAGAGAGAATAATTAAACATATTGGTATACAAGGCTTGTTAAACCCACCGAAGGAGGCATTTCTCTGTGATACACCACAATTGATTGAAAATTTCATCTTAGAAGATTACGTTAGAAAACCATTAGAGAAAGGTCGAAGATTTGAAACGACATTTATTGTGAAAAAAAGTATGGCACAATGGACTGGATTTTATCTTGCACCACATATTTTAACTTCAGCAGACAACATAAATGGATCAACGGAAATAGATGGATTGAAACATATTACAAGTTGGCCAGCTCTTTATATTCAAATGTACGATCATGAAAATGCCATTCATGTCAAGCAAGGTGATGAAATACATGTTGTATTCGAATCTGATCTGACTGATGAATCTCCAACTTATAGATTAGAAGCGTGGACGAAAAATCATCATTTACTACGTTCGTCTTTTGCTTGGAAAGGACCTGCGGCTTATTAAATTTTCGTACCTTAACTCTTGAATTTTTTACTAAAAAACATTCATTCAAACGGTTTTTAAAGTGTGTGTGGGTGTGAGGGTGAGTTTGAATAATTAACTACCACAATCCGGATTTCGATTCTTATTAAAAGAATCATCCATCAGGTGGTATAGAGATTCTGCATAATGAAAGGGTGAGGGTGCGACAAGCTACCATTATCATGATTTCGTGGCTACAGGACTCTTCAGACGGCTTTGGTAGTGCATACTTGAGGGTGAGAACAGTTACCATAATCTATAGAATTCATCCCAGCTAAGGCACTGTTCAGACGGCTTTAGTAGCAGTAGTAATAGTACTTGTTCTAATGGTACTATTCTAAGACAATGGAAGGAGATTAGTAGTAGGGACGCCGAACGCTGGACGCTAGAGTTCTTTTGTGTTTTTAGTAAAGGTAAACTTAACCCTTTAAAACCGAAGGGACTTTTTCTTACAACAGAAGGAAACTAGTTACACAAATAGAGATTATGAACCCTCAGTATACTCATACTATAGCTAAAAAGAACTAACTTGCTGTTGTACCAGAGATACGCAATGACCTTTATAGAACCTGTCCGACCTTGTAAAAAACCGAAAGATAGTTATTTCGATCTGAAATTTTGCCCATAAGTAGGTTTCATAGTCCTCAAGTCACCCTGAAATTTTCACATAAAACGGATGCTTTTTTGTTAAGATATTTAATACCCAAAAAAACAGGCCACATTTTGCAAAAACCTGCCCAAAACCGACCTTTTTGCAACATTCTGTATCTCGAGGGTGAGAGTGAGTTTATTGAGAAAAATTTCAAAATATTTACGACCGGTTTCGTTCTTAATTAAAAGAACTCATCAGGTAAAATCGGAATTTAGGGTGTGAGTTTCCAAGTATGATTTCATGTAATTCTTACTACGATCGTTTCGTCCTTGCTCAGGAGACTCGTCAGGTAAGAGTAGAAATCGTTAATACTGCATAAGGATAATCTCAAAATTTAGACTATTAATAAGAGTCAAAGAGTCTCAACTAAAGTACTATATATTGAGATGAAATCCAATTTATTTCGCAGAAATTCTAGGAATGGTGAGGGTGAGTTACTATTAGAATATTCCAAGTTTTTTACGACGCCTTTCGGATCTACAAGGATCCATCATCAGGTAAATTTGGAATAGTATATAACTGCATTATAAGAATTTCTCAAAACAAAAGAAAACTTATAAGAGTGTCTGTTTATAGAGAAGATTAGATTCAAAGCATTATACGACGCGTTTCGAATGGACATTTAAATCCATTCATCGTCAGATATATTGAGAATCTATAACTACATTATTAGTAAAACCTAAATATTGAAAAACGTTTCTATGTAATAGGCAAAAAGAATTTAATAGAAAGATTTTCAAAGGTTTATACCAAAGTAATCAATCATAGGCATTCTATAAATGGTGAGTTTAATATTACGGTTTAGCACGATCGGGATTTCGATCGAATTCCGAATTCTGAGCAGACGGTTTAGTACAGATATTTGCATAAAGAGAAGTCGAATTTTTGATTTCTAGTCGCTGTTCTCAAGAAGGAGCTATTAGAAGACGATGTCACAAGTTTCCTGTGTACTGGAGATTATTGGAAACAATGGTAATGATTGAGATCTGTAAAAGAAAAGAAGGATCAATTAAGATTTTTTTTTGAAATTTTGGAGTTCAGTAAACGAGGTGAGTGTGAAGATGAGTTTTACAATTAGCTACCACATTCCGAGAATTCTTCCTGATTATAGCGAGAGTATCATCAGGTGGCTTAAATTTCTGCATATTAAATTTCAATTTCTTAAGATTTGAGGGTGAGGGTGTGAGGGTGAATCCAAGCTTACCACGATCGCGATTTTGACTGTTGCTTAGGCAGTCCTCATCAGATGGTTCCGACTTAATCACAAAGGGTGCTAGTTTATCTGTTCAGATGATCCGAAGATCACAAACAAGATATCTTAGTTTCCTTGCAATTGACCTAAACTCATTTCTCCGAAGAGAAAAGGATAGGTATCTGTATTAGAGTGGTGAGTCCAAGCTTACCATGATCGCGATTTCGACTGTTGCTTAGGCAGTCTTTATCAGATGGTTCCGACTTCGTAACTACTCGGTATTAACCGAATGGCACGTTTTGTTATGTTTGTGTGTTCGTTTTATATTGAATTAAGATGCTGAGAAACAAAACGGTGAATGTATTGTGCCATTGTAGAAGGACGACATCTACTGGGAAAAGTGGCGTAATTTTAATGCTGTTTAGTCGTTGCTTAAACGATTTATAGGATGGTTTTTATCTCTAGTTTGATTGAATGGAATGAGCTGGAGATAATTCGCTTTGTTACAAGTATTTCATAATGCAGTGTAGTCCAAAATTTTAAGATTGAGTGCAAGGATACTAGGGGGCATTTCGATCCTTGCTTAAGGGATCTTCATCAGGTAGTTTAGACTTGGTAGTCATTCAATGATCGCGAAAGATTTTTCAGTTTGAGGTTCGTTGACTCTTATTGTTGATGTCTAGGTTTTGCGAAATGAATGCAAAGTAATGAGTTGGTAAGAGTATTGCATGTAAGATTTATTTTTAACTTGTTAATTTGTTTTACATATATTTTTATGATATTTATGATTTCGTGAAGTGATGAGAGATTGTAGATTTTTCTTTAGCTATGTGTTCAAGTGGCTTTTGATAGTTTTATACTATGTATTAGATTTTTTAATGTAGAATTGATTGTCAACCAGGGAATCATATGGATATAGTGTACTCGAAGATCTTATGCTTTTTATCATCGATAGTATCGCTGCAATTCAAGGAACTCTTAATTAAACTGAAAGTTCTCAGAAACAAATGGTTATTATAGTCATTTTTATTGAAAGGAAAAGAAATACAAACAGGTGAAGGAGATATTCATGTATCGGGTTGTTTTTGTGTCTTCATTAGTCTTAGAGACGCGGTTGAAGGATGTTTAGTTATCATTTCTTTGCTTCCATTTCGATTATTACGAGTTCCAATGATGAGCCTAGTATTTGCCATTTGTTTTTCATTGAATCTTTTGGCCCATATATGATGAATCTCTTTTTGACAACTTTTTATTCGTTGTTCGTATTGAAAATGTGATATAAGATTTCGTTTCCATTTCGTTTCTTTGGTAGAAGATAGTTGTGCAATTGTATCATCATGTTCTTCTTTGTTATTTGTGTCATTGATTGTTGTAATAAGAGGAGTTTGTTTCGGCTTTTTTATTTGAACTCGTTGGTGTAATACTTGATATCGTGTTTCAAGAAATTGTTTTTCATTTTCGAACATATCGAGAATCATTGGAGCTGTTGTAGGTATGTAATGTCGAAAAAACTGCTCGAGTCGAGTATAGATGTATCGCGGCGGATATCTAAAGAAATTAGAATGCGTAGAGATCTATATGTAAAAGACTTACCCATTATAAAGTAACATGAGTGTAATCGTACGTCGTTCTCGATTAAAAGCATATAATGTGGATGAATATCGAACTGCACGAGTAAGAGCATTTTCGATAATATTTTTGAAAACATGACGTGGATGATCGGATTTAAATGGTACTGTGTATGGCCCAGCCGCTTCTTTATGATAAACAGATGTATGAAGTGTACCACACTTATTTTCCATCAAAACATCAAGAAATGAAAGACTTCGACCAATTTGACGAACAAATTTGATGTTTGGATGTAAATTATTTGCTTTATCTAACATTTCATTTAAGGCTTATAATGAATCATTGGTAGTTAACAAGACATCATCAATATATCTATTAATGACAGAAAAATGTTTTACATAGATTAGGCACTACTTTAAAAGTAAAAAACGCTCGACGTGGTCAGTCTCGCGTGACCCTCGACTGAAAGATTAACATCTACTGAATCTGCTGATTAATCTTCCCGAGAAGGTTTATTATAGAATGAGATATTTTTTATTTAATTTTTTTATTTAAGTGAAATAATAATGGTTTAATCATCTACATGACAGAAAAGAAAATGTCTATATATCTATGATTAATAGTTATAAAAAAATGTGAATATAAACGCAAAAAATGAATCTATATACGACAACTATGACCTAAAGGAAAATCAAATAGAAGAATACAAATATGTTATGAGAGATATGAATAGATAAAAAGAATTCTTGGATATATAAAAGACAATTTGTATTGCAAGAAGCGTAAACAACTTTTAGATTAAAATTAAACACAAAAATATGCGCGTTTTTGTACAATACGGAACAATTATTGAAACCATTCGGAAAAACGCTTTTGTGTGTCTATATATAATTTATCAAGTCTTTCCATTTCAGCAACTTGAGATTTATTTGGTTTGATCAGTAGAATCTTGTAATCGAAATGTCGCAAAATAATTAAATCAGCCAAACGCTTCACTCGTGATAACAGTACATATACAGCAGCGATATCGTCGGTTTCATTTGGCAATTTCAGATCGATTACAACTTTATTCAAAGTTTGACCTTGACTTTTGTGTATTGTAATAGAATAAGCAGGCACAAGTGGTAATGCACGTCGTTTAATCGATAACATTGATTTTCCATTCAATTTTGATTTTTTATGGTCTTCAGAAAGAATATCAGCAATATTCACCCGAAATGTTTGTTCCATTACCGGTATTGGAACAAGTATTGACTGAAGTTTTTCAAGATTACATGCAATTTTCGATTTGCTAATTTCAACTAATGCATATAATGGTTTATGCACGTATTGCGTATTACTAGGAAATATTTTTGATAAGCCATCTGTTGACACCGAATCAGACTGGTAAACTAATTGTCTAAAGATTTCTGTCGTGCCATTAAGTAAGCTCAGTTCAATGGCGATATTTTGTGTCAAAATAACGGGCATCCCAGAAATCAACGGTAATAAATCTGGTAAATGTTCTGTCTTTCTATCAGATAGTTCTAATAGCTTTTTAACAAGTGCAGGATCTTCAATAGGTTGGCCTTTACAAAAATCTTGTGCAACACATACCATCGGTGGACAACCTGTTTGCGCCGCATTATGAGCTGCTGCCTTGTGGTTGAGTTGTGTTCGTATTTCATTTCGAAACACAAGAATGGGAGCCTAAATTATGATTAGGTGAATGTTTTCTGATTAAGCAACAAAGTCTTACTTTATCCCATGGTGGTTCACAAAGAGAACTGACCGATGGTTGACCAACGACACGTGTCAATAATAATTCATAATCATCCTGATTGGATTGGCCTTGACGAAGTCGTTCGAGTAATTGAAGATATCGTGGGTCTTCTGTTCGCATCTGTTGACTAAGTTTGACCACGCAGTTAATTTGTAGAATTAAAGAACGTGCAACACGTTGTTGAATTTCTTTCTCAGTAGGTAATCTATGTGATATGGTTTTGGATGGTAGCGAAAAATCAGTGTGCAACGGTGCATCATATACTGGTCGGTATTGTAAATAATCACCAAAAAAGATGACGTTTATGCCAGCAAATGCGATTTGAGGATCGGCATGTTTGGCGACGGAAAGAATCCGATTGAGTTTTGCGAGTAAAGTTAAACCAACCATACTCATCTCATCAATCAAGAGATATTCTACAAGTTTCCATTCTTTCTCGAGCTTGGAATCGCCTGGTTTGATAGTTCGTGGCATACGAGAATTACGTTGTTCACCTAAAAATGAGTGAATTGTCATTCCATCTATTTCAGCAGCAGCGATCCTCGTAGAAGCA
Organism: Macrotrachela quadricornifera; assembly: GCA_022393335.1. Classification (NCBI taxonomy): domain Eukaryota; kingdom Metazoa; phylum Rotifera; class Eurotatoria; order Philodinida; family Philodinidae; genus Macrotrachela; species Macrotrachela quadricornifera. Next base: position 1,601 of record JAJEKB010016829.1, on the reverse strand, counting down.
AGCTTTCGTATCATTTGTATTCTTTTTGTAACGAGAAAATATTTGGTAATAGCACGAATAAGTTGTGATTTTCCTGTGCCACCACATCCTGGTATACACATTATGAGTTGACCATTGTTATCGCCTAAAAGAATGATATTTCGATTTATATTGCTAGATTTATGTATCATGAAAATACCTGTACGGCATTTCTTCTCGCCATCAAGATGACTTGTTATTATCATTAATGCAGCTCGTTGTTCTTTGTTCAGCATGTATTCATCAGCAATGCCTGTTTGAGTACAATAGATTGTACTAATCACTGAAGCGACTGGAAGGATCAGATTATATGTATTAGATGTGGTTGTATTATAATTAGTCGAATTTATCAATGTGACAACTGTATCTTCCATACTATCATTATCCAACTCATCATCTATTTTGTTATGGTTGCCGATAATTAAATTTCTTCTGACTCGTTCTCTCTCTGCCTTCAGCTGTTCTTGCCATTTGGTATTGAGACGAATTAGATCAGATGTTGAACAAACGAACGACATCATCTGTTGATACTTATCAATAAAAGATTTAGCTAATAAATAGTACTCACTTAAGGTATGAGCAAATCGTCCAACTTTCTCAACTGCTTCAATGCTTTCTTCAATATAGATATTTTCTGTTGTCTTTTTCATGCTATCTAATGCAGTGGTGGTATATTCACTTAAATTGCCGAGTAGTTCAAGCAAATCTTCACTATCATTTGTATCGTCATATTCATCATATACATTTTGATTTGCTGGAAGCAGTTCAGGAGCAATCGTATTGTTTTCGACTTGAGCTTCAGTAATAACTTGAAATAAATGCCCATCACGATCTTTTTTACATTCATGTAAGAGCTGAATGTTTTCTATAATATTCCGTGAATAGGCTGATATATTATGTTGGCGAGACTTGAGTGCATCTTCCTACTTCTCATTAACATCACAAAGATCAGATATGGTACGCCAAGGTACAAAAAGTGTAAGAAGAGCTCGACTATATCGTTCTTTAGTATCGTCACGATCACGTCGAGGAATCTGAGGACCATAAAAAACTGGAACTCGAGGCTCGCTGTATTTCATCATCAGATATGTTGTTGCTTGAGGATGCTGTTTTTGAAAAGGAAAACGTTCATTGGGTGGTCGACCTTTTCGATTATCTTGTTCTTCATCTATCATAGAATTCTTGGATAAATATTTTAAATCTGTTGCATTCATTTTTTTTTTATAAAAAATGCGAACGAAATCGTACAAACATATGCTGTTTAAGACAGCATAGCGATATTGATAATCGATTCGTGTATTAATAAGTACAAAATTGTTTTTATTCTCAGAAGATTGAATTTGAAAATGTTCTTCTTCATTGTTTTCATCATTAATATGTTCATCATCATCAAACACATCGTCATCATCAGTTACATCTATGTGTGAAAAAAATATTCATTTTCATTCGATTAACACACTTTATTCGTCATTGTCGCTCTTTATGCGAGTCATGCACGTCGATGTTTGTTTTCCTCTTTTTACTTAGGGCATACCAAAAGTAGTGAGGGAAGTACTTTTTTCCTTAGGCAGAGGTCTAAAAAA
>JAJEKB010016823.1:0-51161 GCA_022393335.1 Macrotrachela quadricornifera | reverse complement strand
AATGTCTTACAATAACAAAAAAATCTTGAGAAAAAAAGAGTCAATGATTTTTCTTTTTTTCTATAAGAATCATTGTATAATGTATCACATAAAAACATTTAAGAAATGTAATTAACGATAAAATAACGACCAATATTTCAAAAATCACTACATATAGAATCTTTTCTACATATATAGAAACAAAGATTAAACTAGATGAACAGAACGATATGATATAAATCAATTTCGATCCTCCGAATACAATAAATACTAATAAAGATGTTACCATTGTTAAAATATTAAAAATTGTTCTAACGGATTTCAGATTGTTATCGCTTTCTTGAGAAATTGATCTTTTTTCTAAAAAAGCTTTTAATGCTTCATTTTCGATATGACGTTGAATGCAATGAAAACAATACTCATCGTCTTTTGTCATATTTACTAAAGATTCAAATAGTTTTTCTTCAGCATTTTCATGATAAACATCATATTGACCCATTAATAGTGGATATGAATAAAAACCACAAAGAAGAGCTAATATCACATAAATTACGAGAAATAAGAACAAAAATCCAGATAAATAAATAGATTTTGTTGTTTGCATAATAAACGATGATGGCGGAGTCTAAATGATAAAAAAAAAAGATTTTATTGGAAAGTAGATCAAAATCGAAGAAAAGAATTTTTTCCTATAAAAACTGTGATGTCATGTCAATTGATTTATTCAAGATAGAAATCGAATGATTTTTTAACATTTGAAATAATTACATATTTTCATACCATAGTGATAAAGCCAAAACTAAGATATTCTTCTTGCAATTGTTGTTCCAAATCTAAAAAAAAGAGATTATATTGAAACAATAATTGATGATAATTAACTAAAACAAACTTCGTTGGACATTGTTGGCCATGTTTTATGTTCATAAGAATAAAATATGAAGTTATTTTGATTTCATAAGTAGAAAATGAAGAAAGACGATTATGTAAAGTAGATATGAATGTAAAGAAAACAAAAAAAACGAAGCAATCAATAGATTATATTTTCCAAATCGTTCATTAAATGATTAGATTTATTGGAATAATGATGAAGAATAGATGTCACTCAGAGACGAATAGGAAGAAAGAAAGATGAAATAAAAAAAAAAAGATATCGTTCAATCTCTGTTCAAGAATAAATAAACAAAGAAATAGATAAAATAAGATATATGAATTACGTTAAATAGCATGCACGGAAAATGTTTATAAATTTTTAACATGAATAATTATTTTTCTTTAAATCTGAATGCATCTTTGATAGTTTATACAAAAGTGACTAACAGTATCAATTGAGTTTGACTGTTCATGATATTCATAGACACACACTCCATATGTTTTTATAATGTGTTTTTTTCTCAATAATAATGTGCAGGCAAAGCGAATTTCGAGTGAAAATTTTTTTGTGTTATTGTTTTTTTCAGGTCATCTCATAGAGTTTTAGACGCTGATCACGAATATCTACTTTTTAGCTTTAGCAAAATTTTCCTTCCGGTCGAAAAATGCGAAATATTCCAGAAAAGTCAATTTTAGCGAAAAGTGAATCTTTTTACGAAATATGCAATATTTTTTATTTTCCCATATATTTTTGAATTTCAAACTACTCTGTACTGGTTGGGCTTCATAAACTGATTCTAAAAACGTTTTCAGATCGACTCTAGCCTCAAAACTGTGTTGACGGGGATACTTCAAATCTCACTGATTTCGATGTTCCGAAGCCGATTTTGTAAACCTATCTAATTTTTCCACGTGAACGATAAAGATGAATATTTTATCTCATTCGACTCATCATACTACCAGGCAAAAAGTTACGATCCGTTTTTTCCTTGTTTCCATTTCTGTCTCCCAAAAATCCAGTTTTTCTGAAACCAACATGATTTTTGATAGTATCGGGGTGTTTTTGGTTCAAAAAAAGGATTTTAGTTCCAAATTAAACACATTTTCGGAATCAGCATGAAAAACTGCATCGAATGAACTATATTTCCAGTAATTTTGAGCACTTTTATTTTTCGATCTCTATTCAAAGATTTCAGTCTTTTAGTCACACCGTAGAAAACAAGAAAAAATGAAAGTCTTCAAAATGGTTCAAAATACAGTGCATTCGATGCAGGTTTTCATGCTGATTCCGAAAATGTGTTCGAAATTGCACTGACACATGTCTGAAGCGAAAAAAATTCGATAAACATTCAAGGGTGCCTGTTTAGCTGAATGAGATTTTATGGTCAATATCACCGAAATATAAGAATCATGTTCTCTCTTTCGGAATAGTTGCATCTGGCGCAGAATTTCAAGCTGATTCAGAATATGTGTTCGAAATTGCACTGACACATGTCTGAAGAGAAAAAAATTCGCTAAACATTAATTTCCTTAATTTTTGGATACAAGCAATTATCATTGAAGAGAGACTGTGTGTATCGTGTAAAAATATCGGATGAGATTTGAACACTTTATTAATAAAAAATTTTTATAGTTGAAAGTACACAGTTCTTATTTGAAAATGTTGATGAGTGTAAAACGAATCTTGATATACATATTTATAAATTTGCAAAATCAAGTGTGGTTGCACTATGTCGGATTGTGGTAGTTCATCAGCAACGCAAAACTACTTACTTTCACGTCCTTTATAATGATAAATCGAAGATAGAAATGTGGTAAAAATATTTTGACTCGACTCGGACTCGACTCGAAACCACCGCGAAATGACTCGGACTCGACTCGAAACCACCGCGAAATGACTCGGACTCGACTCGAAGCTATTGAGAAATAACTCGGACTTGACTCGAGTCAAAAAAAGGCTTGACTCGCCCATCTCTGGAATAACTAATAATAAAATAAAAAACAAAACAAAACTGTAAAATGACGGGGCACTCACCACGTAATCTAAAATCAGATATAGTTGTTGTTAAATAAACAATAAACCAAAAATAAAATTATTTGAAATCAACGACAACGTAATATTATGTAATTGAACTGATAATATTGTTTATCTCGAATAACTAATAATTAACAACAAGTATCTCTCGTCTAAAGACTCGCTCAGCTCTTTCTCGTAGAAATCGTGTTTCTAAACTATCGTCAAGCTATTCATTTATAAAATTAAAAAAACCGAATTCAGATTCAAGTTCCTGGACCTCAACTGTCTTTGACCAAACTTCATAAAAAACATGGCTTTTTGTTAAAAATTTATTGTTTGTCTAAAAAATTGATCTTCAAAAAATTTTTATACAACTGACTTCAGATTTGAATTTCTCGTCCTTGGCTACCGTTCGGTCAACCCTTATAAAAAAATTCTTTTTTTGTAAAAATAGTGATCCTTCGTGTAAAAAAATGGATTCGAAAAAATTTTAAAAAACTAACATCAGATTCGGATTCCTCGACCCTGATTACCCTTTGGTTAAGTTTTCTAGAAAATATTAATAAAATGTTTTTTTGACCTTTTGCGGACATACAAGCAAGCAATCAAGCAATCAATCAGACAATTTATGTTTGCAAGACTCTTCTCTACGAGAAAGAGAATATAGATCACCTACTCAATGGTGGTTCTCAATATTGTATATGACTTTTATGGGAATAATTGATATAGATATAAATCATCTAGTAAATGGTGATGCTCAATATGGTAGATAGTTTTGCTACTTATGGTCTATATAGATATTGTTCATCTACACAATGATGGTGCTCAATGCGGTAGATTGTGTTCTACGAATGATAAGTTACTGTGAAGAAATAAATCTTAGTTTCATGAAAAATTATAACATATTTTCTTGGAAGAATGATTTTTAACGTACAGCAGCGAAATCTGCAGGTAGAGCAAAGTAAATTGGAAAAATGAGAAGAATGCTCTTGTAATTTACAAGTGTATAAAAATCTGTCACAGATTTAGAATAGAAAATCAATAAATAGATGAAAGCGAAAATAGTTTACTGATGAATGAACTAATTGAATTAAATTCGCTCAATAGTTTTATTGAATAGTAAATCCTTTATCAGAAGAAATCTTTCTCTCTATTTGATTTCAAAACTTTATATGATAGATTGAGTAGTTAGGCTATATTTATGGATTCTGTCTAGTATCTCAACGTGACTGTGACTTTTGTTGCCAATTGTATACAAATAAATCGACTGCTTGTCTAGAACCAAACTGTCGTTGTCTTGTTTCCCAAAGTAGTAAAAGTTTTTAGCTTATCTTTCGAGGCTCGACTGACCATTTTCTAGGCTTTATAAATATACATGGTATTGTCTGTAGAATCATATTAATTTTGCCAACCGTTAATCTTTTTCTACTACTTACGTAATAGATATTTGTACAGACGCTTTTTCGATATTTCCTTCTTTTGTTCTAATATTTACAAGTAGACTCTAACACATTATTCTTATAGCGTTGTGCTAATACGCATTCTCAACTTAAAACAGTTGATACTGAAACATTCGTAAACAAACGAATAAACATAAAACTTTCGGTATTATACATTATTGCATGTGCTATCAAATGAATCGTAGAGATCCTGTTAATGCTCAATAGAACTACAAGAGCCTCTACACGAGAATGACAAAACTCAAGCTGTTTTGCGGAACTATCATTGACATCGTGAAATGAAACGGAGCCATTAGCTGACTAACGAAAATATGACTAGGTTCACAAAACATTAAAAGATTCCATATTTATTATACGAAGCCTTCTATAGTTTCGTAAGTTCGATAATGATTCCATAGAGGTTGTACGAATCCAAGCGCAGTTCCACAAATCAAATAATGATTCGGTATATCTGTTACAAAATCATTAAGAGTTTCACAACTTATCCTATGGTTCGGTATACATAATACGAAACCATCGATAGTTTCAAAAACTAGACAATGGTTTTGCACAGATTATACGAAACCATTGATGGTTTCGAAGAACATTTAGAGGTGTCGTGTATCGAATAAGAAGCCATAAATGATCCAATGGTTCGGTATATATTTTACGAAGTCATGGATAGTTCCGTAAGTATCGCGAAGGTTCTACACGCATTTTACGAAACTACTGCTAGTTTTGTAGATCATCTAAAGGTTAGGTATATCTTATACGAAGCCATAAACAGTTTCGTCAGCTATCTGAAGAATCAGTGCACATGTTACGAAATTATTGGGAGCTTCGTAGAGTATCTAAAGGTTACGTACATCTTGTACAAAGTCATGAATGGCTCAGTAAATGTTTCAAAAGTTCCGCACATATTTTATGAAAATATAGATAGCTTCGAAAGGTATATAATGGTTTCATATATCTTATATGAGGCCATTAATGGTTTTGCCAGTTGTCTGAAGGTTCAGTATACATGTTACGAAACCATTGGAAGTTTCGTAGAGTATCTAAAGGTTCCGTATAAGTTCTACGACACCATTGATAGTTTCGGAAGTATTCTAATAGTTTCGCACATATTGTACGAAACAAGCCATGGTTTCGTAAAAGATATACCGAACCATTACATCATTTGCAAAACTATGAATAGTTTGGCACAATGTGTGCTGAACCATTTGATGTTTTACGAAACTCGCGATAGATTCGTAAAAGATATACCGAACCTTTAGTTATTCCACGAAACTATCAATGGTTTTGTACAACATCAAATAGTTCAGCATATATTGTATGAAACTGTTCATAGTTTGGTAAATGTTGTAAGGGTTCGGAATATCTTTTACCAAACTATGGCTAGCTTCGTACAATAGGTGCGGAACTATTAAGACACTTGCGAAAATATGAATGGCTTCGTAGAACTTGTACGGAATCTTTAAATGATCTACGAAACTTTTTTTTTTTTTTTTTTTTTTTGACATTTATTTTTATTGTGCCATGATCAGGTTCACATTATTTAAGAGTAGAAAGAGCGAGAACAGAAAAATAAGAATAAGTTTCAAGAACGTGAGAAACAGAAGAAGAGAGAGATAGATAGATACAACTTCTTCAAATAATTATTTTCCAAAGAAAGAGAAGAAAGAAAAAAGTGTGAAGTGATAAATAATATGAATACAATACATCTATATATGTTCACAATACATAGTACGCGATATGAAGTAATAGATTTGTCTGATAAAGAATTATAGATAAGTAGATAGACATATGGCGACATCTTTAATTAATTACATTTTTATTTTTAAAACTTGCCAGAAGCTACGGAGGAAATAGAAAGTACTTATATATGAACATGTTGATATAGTACGAAGATTTTTTGAATATTTCATGTTGCTGCTTGTGATTCGCTTCAAACTGTATCCAATCACATTTACTGAGTTTCGCTCTCTGTGCAAACCTATTTATAAATTTATTATTTTTTCGATATCCTAAATTTTTATATTCAGATTTTTTATATGAGGTGATTATTTTGTAAGTTGTCCAAGTATGTTGATAATTTATTGCTTCTGAGGATCTTTCAAGGTGTTTGGAAAATTTACACCAGTAGGAGTATATGAAGTCGTACATGGTTTTTTCTCGACTTAGGATTTGCGTTGTTATATCATCCCAACCTGTCAATCCATACACGATTTTTATACCTTGTATATAAATAGATTTTATATGATTTTTCTGTTTTTCTGTGAAATAAAACCAAGTGGATATTAACCATATAAAGTGTGGTAGGGCAAAGGTAAAGAAAATTCTATGTCTAATTGCAATTTCGTTTTTAGGTATTGTAACGAATAGTATTTTCATCGCGTTATATATTGTTCTAATTTTCTTTAGCTTCTGTTCTATGTATTTTCCCCAACCCAATTTCGTTGTTATTGTGACCCCCAGATACTTAAATTCGGAAACGATTTCGATTTTTTCATCTTTGTATTTTATTCTAGGTATATTCGGTGAAATGACGTTATGTATTAGTATTGCCTTCGTCTTATTTACATTTACTGGTAAGAGATTGTTGTTAGCATATTTTTCTAATAGCATCATAGTTTCTTTAGCTGTTTGCTCAAGAAATTTTATATTCAAAGAAAATTTTTGATCTAATGATCCTGTAATTAATATTGCTAAATCGTCAGCGAAAAGATGGGTTGTTAAATGAAAGAAAATCGATGGTAAGAAATGCACGTGTAACTTGAAAAGGGTTGCAGCTAATATTGAACCTTGTGGTGCTCCCACCTGTATATTTATAGCTCGTGAGATAAAATCCCCGTAATGTATTGATATTGTTCTATTTTTTAGCCATGAAGTTATCCATTTTATGTAGGGAAGAGGCATATCGAGTTTAGATAGTGAAGAGATTAGAGCTGGGAACCATAATTTGTCAAAAGCAGTTAGGAAATCCACGAAAATAATTAGAGTAGGTCTATTACAAGCTGATATTGATAATCTGACATCTTCGATTAATGATACAATTCTGGTTTGAAGCCTTCTTTGAGATGTGAAGCCCGATTGCTCGTCAACAAAGATATTGAAATCTTCACACCATTTTAAAATTCTTCTATGAATGATTCTTTCATACCATTTGCCAAGATTGGGAAGCAATGAAATGGGTCGTAGTTTATTTTCAGTAGGGTAGAGTCCGTCTTTAGATAAACAAATTACTTTTGCATGTTTACTACCTTCGAAGAAATTACCTTTTTTTGCGCACTTGTTAAATAGAATGGTTATTATCCCGATATATTCCTCAGGGAGTTGTTTTAGCATAAAGGCAGATGTTCCACAACTATCACTTGACTTTTTAGGTTTAAATTTATTCCACTCTTTTATCACTTCTTGAAATGTTATGGGTTCAAGTGGAATATTTGGAATATATTCAGTTTGTTTAAGTATTTCTACTGCTCGTAAGTGTTCTATGTTATTTTGGTCATATTTTGGTTCTTTAAAGTGATTTTCAAAATAATTTGCAAGAGTATCTACAATTTCATTTCCATTTGTTATTTTATTTGATCCTGATTTTAACCCTTTAAATGGAGGAGAAAATGAGTGAAATATAGGTTTAGTAAATTTCCAAATATTGTTTCCATCTTTTATCCACTTAATTTTTTGTTCTCTTCTCATATGCAAAATGTGAGTTCTTTTTTCTATAAATATTTCTTTCAAGGATAAATAATATTGAAGTTTTTCATTAGATTTATTTCTTCTGTATGCTCGCCTGGCTCTGTTAACCGTTTTTGCTAGAAGAACTAAATCAGGTGGCCAAGGAGGGCGATACTTTATTGCACTTTCATATGTGCTGCATTTGTCTTGTAGGGATGAGAGGAATAAAGAGAAAAGAGAAAAAAATGTTTGCTCGTCAATGTTATAAACTACTGACATCCAATATTCGCTGATGCTCCAAAGAAAGAATTTAAATATCTTCCAGTTTGTTTTCCTAAAGAGGGAGTCTTCGCCGATCGCTATAGGAGATTGAAAAAGGATTGGATAGTGATCTGATGTTCCTTCGTCTAGAACTTCAGATGTCCATCCACTTGCATCGTGTGTTAATGCAAAATCTATGATTGATTCAGATCTTTTAGATGTTGGGCTCATTGGAATTATCATTTCATTTCCTGAAGTTTCTAGCCAGTTTTGTATATGTACCCCACTTGTATTATTTTTTTGACATTTCCAGTTTACATGTTTAGCATTGAAATCTCCGAAGATGTAGTAGATATTGTTTTTATATTTCGATATTTGATGGAAAGGTGGAAGTGAATGTGGGGGGACGTAAATAGCACCGATGTATATTGGGTTTGGATGCAGTAGTAGTTCAATCCATATAAGATTATTATCTCTATCTATTATCTTACATTTTAAAAAATGTTGGTATATAATCATTACTCCACCAAAAGCATTTGTTCCTGGTTGTGCGATTGTGTGGTAGTTAGGAAAGGTAAAATTTTTATGCACTGCAGCTCCGACTCCTGTTAGTATGCATACGTGAGGATGATAGCTTGTTAAAAGCGAATCAACATCAGCAACATGAGTATTCAGTCCTTGTACATTGTACAATAAAAAGAGTAGATTCTGTTTTTCGCAATGGGGTCGATCTTTTTTCCATACCCTACATATTTGTGAAATTGAGGTGCGTGTATTCCAATCATTTATCATTTCCACAAGAAGATTCTTCTCTGTTTGAGTTCCGTTAAATGAGTTAATGATTTGTGAAGAAATAAGCGGCGATGAGTAGTGAAAAAACGTACTATCCATCATTGATAATTACATTTAAACTATTTATTGCTTGTCTCAATAACTGACTTTGTTCTTCTGCATGACTATTGATTATTTTCTGGTTCTTTATAAGTAAGTTGTTACGTTCTTTCATGCATTCAATTGATTTGGAAATTTGACATATTAGTAATTGAGATTTATCATGGTTTACATCATTTATGTTTGAGGTGTAGCTTTGAGTAACTTGTTGAAATGCATCAAATGTTGAAGACAATAAACCTGACAGATCATTTAGTGTTGTATAACATTTTTCAATACTTTCGCTATAGAATTTTGTTTGAGCAGTTATAATTAAGAGAATTGATTTTATTCTTTTTATGTTTTCATTATAATCATATTGACAGGCTTGAATTTTTATATCAAATTCTTGTTTTAATTTATTAATTTCATCTTGTTTCTTTTGTAGAAATGATCTACGAAACTATCAGTGGTCTTGTATCAAAGATACAAAACAACCAAAAATTCAGTACATGATGAACGGAACTTCGAAACGATCTCGCAATAAAACGTCGAAACTTTCTTAAATTTTCAGAACTTGAAAAAGTTCTGTATGAAAACTACGAAACGATATTCATGCCACAGAACTTGAAGTCGTTTCGTAAAATACTACTGAACCTTCAAGGTTCGGTCGAAAACCTTTTTTTTTTAGAGTGTACGCGGCCTGTCCGCAAGTAACGCACTCACGTTTTGGTAATTTTCTATCTTAATTTTTCTCCAATGACTAAACATAGAGTCCTGGTATTTGGTGCATAGATGCACGTTACCAAGTTGTCTAATGTTCCAAATTTTCATCTCAACTCACTTCATAGTTTCCTTTTTTACAAGAGAAATACATATCAGTAACGCACTCACACAAAAGGCCCTCTTTTTTTGGGTGCTATCAGAGATGGCTCATTTCCTACAAATGCGTATGTTAGAATGACACAGGCTCGAAAGCAAGTTTGTTGTAGATAATCTGGACAATCTGCTCAAAACAAGACATTTTCAAAAGTGTTGTTTTATTGTTGAGGTGCACACCAATTATTTTAGTAACGTACTCACTCAACTTTATAAAGCTCGCTAAAAATGCTATTTTCAGTCTCCACAAAAGACGGAGGATGGTCTATTTATGTCAAACTGTAGATCTAACATCGAAATTACCAGCAGCAACTTCATTTTTGATCAGAAACAGAACACTGATCGAGACGTGATAACGGAAAAAAATGTATTTTTTTAGGATCTCTTGCATAAAAATGCTTCATTTCGGCTGGCAACTAGTGTTCCTCCCAAAATTTTTCAAAACAAACCAGATAGATCGACGCAGAATGTAGTAAAACCTTTTTAAAAAAATGAATTAAACACAATGAATTGTAGTATGAATGAGAATTTCAGCTTTCAACTTCAATAATACTGTGCAACCGTTAGCAGGGCAAGTCGTACAGTTCTATGCGTCTTCATCTACTCTTTCCAACGGTGAAAACCGCAGGTCGGTATCTTGCTTCTGTCAAATGTTATTCAAAAATTACTCTCGAGCATTCATTCTACCAGGCATATATGCGAACAAAACAGATCTTATCAAGATTTTATTATTATGATGCCAGTTGAATAGTGATCAAATAACATAGAAAAATAGAGCGAAAGATGCTCTATCTGTTCATAAAAAAGAAATTCTTTTGAAACTTTTTATAAGAAAATAAAGTACCTTCCTCACTACTTTTGAATTGGTCTAAGTAGTGTGACCCACCGGTGAGTCACATCGCCGTGAAAGGGTTAAATAGGAACGAGGACAAGAAAAGAATAAAACAGCAAAATAAAATAAAAAGAGCAAAACTTCAAAATTGTGAAGCAACAATTTACACAGCAACAGTACAGTACCAATGCTAGCAAGATGATTGAGAAAGGCAGATGGAGGAGAAAAGGCTGCTCTTAGCAATAAATAAGCTAGTGCATGGCCACCTTTTATGCATGTTTATAACTAACAAGTGAATACACAATGCCGCTCATTCCAGTTAGTTTCAATTCCAATTACTATAAATTTCAGTCAACTTCATTCAATTCTAAGAACTGTAATGGACCAAAATTGGAATTAGTAGACCTCTATGGTTAATAGAGCTCAGCAACTTGCACTTGGTAAATTTAAGAAATGCACGGGTTATCTGGATCTGGTCCTATGTGTCCAAAGTAGTATTTTCGAGCTTCGAATCTAGCAAGCACGCGAACATATTCTTCAGTTTGAATCAATAAAATATTATCACCTGATAGAATAGCTCGACGAATTTCTAGAGCTCGTTTAGCGTAATTAAGAGCTGATGTTAAATCATCATCAAATCGGTCCCCTTTTAAGGCTAAACTCAAATTCAAACAAATAGAAGCAATGTCAGGATGATTTGGGCAGAGTGTTAGTTCATGTATTTGAAGTGCTTGTTGCAAATATTCGATAGCGAGTGAAGCATTGCCCAGTAATGAATATACTTGGCCAATGTTATTTAAGATGCTGCCCTCATTACGATGTTTGTCTCGATAAAAGTGTCGACAGTCGGAAAGACATTCTTTATATAATTGTAGTGCTAAATCATAATTTTGTAGATCAACATACGCGTTGGCTATTGCTTCCTTCACATTAGCACGATCATAATGTCCTTCAGAAAAATTTCTTTCATAGAAAGGTAATGCCCGTTGCAAGAGTTCTAGAGCATTTTCACTTTCTTTTTGTTTCCATTTGTTAATACCGATACAAAAATACGTTCTACCAATATCTAAATGGTTCGGAGGTAAGAAACGTTTGCGTATTGCGAGCGACTTATCAAAATCATTCAACGCTTCAGATAACTGACCCATGCCCTGTTTTGCTTTGCCAATATTAAGAATCACTTCTGCTATCATATCATGATCGTCGTCTAGACCACTTTCTTTCATCATTTCGAGAGCATTTTCGAAAAGATCGAGGGCTTCTTCATATCGATCTTGTTGATGAACCATCATGCCCATGTTGAGAAGTGTTACACCAACAAACAGTGATTCACCAAAATCAATGAATGTGGGTAATGAATCCTGTATGGCCTTATAGGCCTGTTCGAAATAGCCCTGAGACATTCTAATAATACTTTTGTTGACAATATTACAAGCTATTAATAGCTTGAGCGGAGGCTCTTCTAGCTGTATGCTGAAAGCACGATCATACTCGACAAGTGCTCCATCATAATCGCCTCTTAATGCTAAAGCCCTTCCAATATTGGTTATGAGAATAGACAGTTTCTCCCTACTCATTGTAGATCCTCTGTCACGCTCCATTAAACGAAAGTAAAGTTCTGCTTGTACAGAGTCTCCCATATCCGCAAGTAATTTGCCAAACAATATATCTTCCGTGAGATTGTGCATTTCTCGATTGCTTTCATCAATATACTTTTGAGCAAGTTCACCGCCACGATCGCTAGCCCGCAACGATATCACATATCTCTCACTTTTGAACTCTTGCATGGCAGTCACATTAACCAATTCAAATGTTGAATCGAGATCGAAGAGAATTTCATTTTCACCAGAAATTGAACTGAAACGACTAATGTCAGCACATACGACATTTTTCAAATTCGGTGGCACTTCAATTTCATAAAGAATTTCAACTAAATCTTCGCGTCCTTCATCATTCATGCCAAACTGTTGTGCTACTTCACGGTTCGTTGAGGTTGATAGAAAGCCACAGTGAGAAATGAGATCGCCAGGTTTCATATAACGACGAGTATCCTCAAAAACTACTTTTGGCAGAAGAACACCACGGTAGACAGTGAAAGAAACAGGTCGATTTTCGCGAGCTTCATCTAAAGCTTGGCAAAGGTCGACAATACAATATCGAAGATCGTATAGAGCTTTGATATCTAGTGCGCGCAACGCTTTATTGATAATGTCAGAAATGTGAGCAGGCAATGAATACCACCAGAGTACGTGATCAGGATCATACATGTTTTCGAATTCATCAATTTTACGGATTTGAGCGACGTTATCCTGATAATATTCACGAAAACGAGCTAACATCTTCCTCCTACTGTCATCGGTTTTTTCTAAGGCTCGAACAACATTTCTAAAGAGCTGAAACCAAATAAAACTGGCTGTTTCCCGGGAAAGATTGCGCATTGACTTTTGTTCATGTTCATATGCGTATCGACGTTGAAGGGACTTATAACTTTGACGAATACTATCGATAAGAGCAGATGTGTCATTAGTAATCTTCTTCACTTTCGAAAGTTTCGGTTCTAAATTTTCGTATGCCTTCGTGTTCAAGCAGAAAATAAATATAGAATGAACATCATTAATAATGGTTGGAAGTAGCGATACAGCTTCAGAACCGGCAATAATGAGAAACACTGTTTTATACTCATCATAATAAGTACGTTTAATAATGTCTATACAGTCGTCTTGGTTAAGGACTACGATCAAGTTAGAATCGATTGCACGCAAGCAACATCCAATTATTTCATCAGCATGTGTATCGAACCACACTAACCGGATAGTTTCACGGCAGGATAGTGGTTGTCTCAGCCAAAGAAGATCAAGACGTTCATAATTTCGGATAATAGGCTGATAAATACGGCGTAAAATAATGAGAAACAGAATACAGCCCATCAGTATAGTCATCCATATAGGTGGTTTTATGAAAATATAAATTAGTAAACGTAGAGAAATAATAACGAGAGTGTGAAGCATTGAAGTTGATCTCTGTTTTAGATGGAAGTTTTAGAGTAGTGGATCGACTAAAATTTATCGATTCAAGTTCATTTCATGCTTCTTTAAGAATAAATATGAAACATGTTGGAAAATTCCAACATGTCTTTTTCTTCTTCAAACACTCGTTCGCATTAATGCACATGTCGCGGTGAGTAGGCAAACAAATCAGTTCTCTTTCTTCATCGGTAAAGCGTAACAGAACAGAAGCAAAAACTTGTTTTCTTGGAAATGACGATTGTATCCAGGAGATTTGTGGGGAAGGGCGAAAATCGTCAAATATAAATAATTTATATCTGATCCGACAGAGTTTTTGTCGGATTCCAGTAAAATCTGACGCGGATCCGACCGAAAATGATCGAATCTACAGGTTGGATTGAATCTTCTGGGTAAGTAAGGAATCAAACATTACAAAATAACGAACTTCTAAAGCAAATCACTTTTGAAGTCTTTCATCCAGAGTGGGCCTTTAAACTTAATTTCCCTTAATTAAATTAACCTATTAAGCTTTTTTTTTAACTTAAGACTTAATATTAAGTTTAAGTGTTTTTACTTAACACTTAACGCCTAATATTAAGTATTAAGTTTTCTTATTTAATATTTAATCTATCGAGAATTAAGCAATTAAGTTATACCCAAAACTACCGGTGGCGCTCTATTTTTAAAAACAATTGAACTTTAAGAAATTTAAAGTCAAGGTGTTTGTGCCATTGGTAAGTAAAGATAGTGCCCCAGTTTTTAGCTGTTATCTGGTTATTCAAGAAAGGGTCTTTCGATCGTCGTATACTTATCCCAGGAAGGGTACTGAGGCCTTCATATAGATAACATAGGCGGTTTATTGGAGTCATCATATGTTCATCTTAGAGGCGATATTGGGGTACTCCAGTAAGAGTATTGGAGACCCCAGCTATTTCTCATTTGCGAACATAAATAAAATGAAGTAAAATAAAATAAAGTTAATTTAAACTTTCGTTTGATTTTAAATTCGATAAATTTAAATTTAAAAGAAAACTTGTAAAAATTTGAATAATGCGAGCAGACATAGAAGATAAATATTTTTTATTTTTTTTGAAAGTATTAAATTTTTTGACAAAAGATACTGCAGTTTCTAGAGAATGTAAGTTTTAAATCAAAATAAGTTTATATTGCAACAGAATAGTTGCAAATTGTAGAGAACTTGAGTTATTAATGAGAAAAGGTTTTCCGATTTGATGATGATTATTATATATGAATATGCTTATGGTTATTTGCATTTATAAAGTCGAGAAAAATGAGTAAAATATGATTAAAATAGTGCCATTTTAATCGTATTTTATAACCGCCAAAAAAATCGGTTATGATACTGATTTTTTGCCAAAAAAGCTTGTCAGCGCAGCCCTTTTAGGGCTAAAATGTGGAACTCACATATTCATATAAGCTAGGAGCTGTGTTACTGTAAATTTTTTATAATGTTAGTGCTCTACATTGATAGATATATATTTACAGCAAGGCTTTAAGGTGAAAGAGAACGATGATAAAACACAGGAATCATTTATTCCGTCGTGTCTGCTGCAATGGAGAGGTATTTTTGATAGAGATATGTGCAATGAAGACCTGTCTGTAATTGGAGCTGGTCTGTAAGGGGAGACCTCGAAAAGTCTCGACTTAAAATTTACATTCACTCTTTTTCTTCGAAAAAATATAGGCACACCTGTCATATCTGCGACGGTCAGGAAGCGTTGCTAAGGAAAATTTGTACTCAATGACCTTTAACCGCGGTTGCTATGGAAACTTTTTTTGACCTTAGTTGCTATGGAAACTTTTTTTTGACCTTCGTTGCTAAGGATGTCTGTAAGGGGGGGGGGGTGGGTGGGGGGGGGGAGCCCTAAAAACTTCGACTTAAAACTTACACTCACTATTTTCCTTCGTCAATATGTGAGTTCCACAAAATTTTACATGGGTATCACTCTCTACTGCAAGAAGCCCGTATGCTAAAAGTATCTAATCTTTCTTCTACAGTGTTCTTGCTTTCTGAAAGTGCAGTGTGTGCAGATTTCTTCACGCTATTTTAGATGAGTTATTCAATCTCTCGTGGATGATATTATCCAATTCATGTCGACCTCATAGGTATCATAATACCACTATGCTGAGTATCGAGAGCTAAACGTCAGAATACCCTATAGAGCAATTAAGTCAATTCAGTGTCATACTACACAGCTTATACCAAGGAGTAATCACTTCATTACCCTTGAATAAACTATATATCTCTAAAGTTGAGCAATTTGAGTGGATTTAGTGTAATCAAAGTGTGAAGGTGAGGGAGCTAAAAGAGGGAGACCAAAGGGCATCGCGCTAGGTAAGGATGACACACGATGCAAATCTGAAGAGAAAGCACAGTGAGGGTGTGAGTGACGATGCTTCGAGCTAGAGATTAGATGCTGTAGTCCAAATGGAACGAGTAGGTTGCTTGACGAACTAAATATGGTTATGCTCTCATATCGGCAAAGGCATCACTCTTATAGTAGTAGACCATATAGAGTCAAATTATCAAAGTTTTAATCTATATAGCTTACTTAGTGGGTAATGAGGTCATTACAACGGATTCACTAAAAGTGCCCAACTTTGAAGATATATTGTTTATTTAAGAGTAATAAGGTCGCTACGCGAAATTCACTAAAATTGTTCAATCTTTAGGATATGTAGTTTGTTTTAGGGTATAAAGCTCATTCCCTATTTTCGTTGATTACTCTAGACTATTGTAAAGTTTAGTCGTCGATACCCGATTTAGTGAGATTATGACATCACTCTCTTTGACAACATAAACAACAACACGTAATATATTTCAGTTTTATTTTCATATTCAAAATTGAGAATTTGTCATTTTTCAATTTCTTTAATTTAAATAACATTTTCAATAACAGATACGAATATTTTCACGGCAAAAGATTTTATCAAACGTTGTCAACAACTAGTTGTCATTGCAACAACTCTACTTATATTTATTGTGATTATAATAGAAACTCTTGCAATATATTGGTTTCTTATAAAAATGAATAAAATGTTGAATCATCATCGAATTATGGGTGATCAACGATGACGTGCATATTTCCTAAACGACTTCAAACTTATGGATAAAACAACATTGATTAGATTTATTTTTTTATCGTTTCTGTTACTATAAAATATGTTCAAATTCGAATGAATTTAATTCTTAGAAATAAAAAGTTCATTTCATGGAAAATTCTATAAAAATTCGAAATATTGCAACAGTTAAAGTCATACGCAATTAGATACTACAAGAAAATCAAATTGATTAGTACTATTAGGTACTACTGCAGTTTAGTGACACGTTTACTCGCATTTTGACACTGATTAGCGTACATGCGATGTATCAATCAGTGTGACAGTATGACCAAACTGCTGTAGTATCCATTTCAAAATTGTACACAGGTTTGCTTAAAACCTTTCACGGCAATAATGTCATTGTTATTTGTCAAAATGCATCGACTTTTTTTTCCTATACATTTTGTTTTTTCTCTGATACATATAAGAACGAAATTGCTTCAGAAAAATTCTTCAGATAAACAACACAATACATATGAAATGCATTAGCTCCGCATATTGTTTTTGTTCATAAGCATATAGATGGTATTCTCTTCTTCATGATCTAGGTCATCTTATTTTCAACCGATCGCTCATATATAACAAAGGATATGTTTGTCTATAGCATCTATTCATAAAACAATGCTCGACACATTCACTTCTTGATAATTTATGTCTTACAATACACATGTGAACATATATAAATGCATTAGAGAATTATTCATCAAAAACAAAAACAAAAATTAATAAGTAACTGCATATCTTCAATACAGCTGGTGTACGTGTTTTTTTATTATGGCTTATCCTACTATCGGTCCCAATTTCGTTCCTTGTCATACTGCAAGTAAGTTATGAAAAATACAAAAAAGATTTATTTCTCATATTGCTAAATTAATAACAATAGTAATTATGCTTATCTCGTTTCTTTCATGTCAAATTCTAGTCATATTACCAATATTGGTGAGAACAAATATCGGTAGGAGCATTTCTAGTCACGATCGAATTCATTAGAAATTCATCTTGTCCATAAATCTCCGTGTCCGCACACTGAAATCGTATGAAAATGTAAACAGAAATGCACATCACAATCTATACAGGAGCTTTAGTTATTTCAACATTTCGAAGCAGCTCGCAAACTTTAATTCCTTGAAATCGGAGGTAAACACATCCATTAATTTACGTATCGATTAGAGATTGTTTATGGATATTAATTGAAAAATCAGCTAGGTTCGAAAATATTAATGAGACAAATTATCACAATCATTTGTTTTGTTATACAAACGGTGATGAGATTTTTAACTTGAAAAATACGATGTTGATGTAAACAATAAATGAATAAATACTCGACAATATCAGTTTGCTTTATATAATATAATCGACTTTTGATGAATTTATTCTTTGAAGCGATCATTTTCTGTAATATTTCTCTATGAGTATGCTTTAATAATTTGACTGTTTGATTTTTAGTAAATTATTTAATACTGAGGAAGGAGAAAAAGTGATCTTTAAATAACAGAGCAATAAATCGTTTTCCTGAGCTGATCAGTAACTAATGTAGGGATGATTCAAGAAAAACGAAAACTTGATTTTTTGTATATATAAATTAACTATAATATAATGTGAACTATTAATATTAAGTCTAAATTTTATGGAGACTTGAACAGATTTGAGCTTTTAATTCCATTCCACATAATATTTATTTAATGACAACAATCAAAATGTGACTGCTTATATAGGAATCGCAATATTCGAAGAAAAGCTAACGAATGAACAACTTCAATATTTACATCACTGTAAGTATACATTTTCTATTTGTATTCTCTTTAATACGGAACTTGTTAAACTAGATTATAAAATGAACAAACATGCTGGACCAAAACAAATTCGTCAAATTGCTAAACAATGGAATAATAATGATTTTGATTTTTTTATGAATGTGATAGTTAATATACTTTCTATTTGTTTAATAGATATTGAAATTTGTTTTGTTTATAGAATTGGTTTTTTGACCAATAATTAGAGGATAATTACAATGAACATCGTCGATTTCTGGCACGCAGAATGGGAGCATAGTTTAAATGTTTCTCTGGTGTAATATGTTGGATGAATCGCCCTTTGTTTTCTGTATATGATTAGAAAAAATAAATAATTGCATATTTAGTTATCTGGTGTACGTGTCTCGTGATCAGTACGACTTTTACATACAGAAGAATATAAAAATTGATTTGTTCTTAATTTAGTCATATAAAATTGAGAATAATTGTCAATAGTTTTCTGTATATCATAAATTTACTTGTTTTTTTCTTTAAAACGCTTGTGACACAAAAAAGTAGTTTGTGTCTTAGAAATGTCGTATTCCAGGAAGTTTTATATATATATAGGCACTTACGTTCCGGAACGTTTTCTCAAGATGCGAAAACTTCTTTAGTCAGTCCGAGCATTCTCAGAATGTGTAACACTTTTGAGCTGCCCATTAGCTCGGAAACCCCGAATGAATTTCTAAGAATACGGATTTTTTTAGAGTTTACGAATAGGTTCAGCATAACTTTTGTCTATTCGATGAGCTATGGGTTTTCTAGATTTTTGATAAAGAATCAAGATCATTGTAAGCATAGCACATGTTAAAAATGATTACCTTGCGAACTACACGTAAGATTTTGGCTCAAAGCATATCTACGCCAATAGAGGGTGCTATTTCTCATCTTATATTCATCAGATATTGAAAACATCAAATAAATGGTTCCGCTCCTTAGGCATGCCAACTATATCTTGTCAAAATAGGAGATAACAAAACCAATCTCCATTGCAACATTTCTATCGATTCAAAATTCTCTTTTTAACATTGAACGATAAGAAATATAACCTTTGAAAAGATATCAGCACATGTGACTTCTTATCAAGTGCATGTTTTGCTGTTGATTCGATGAGTCACTAGATTCCAATCATGCGTTAGAATCTGTTTTATATCATAAAAACCTACACTACATCATCTTAAAGGACAAACCATACGAATCAATCAAATAACCACACAATACTTATGTATCATTCTCACATAAATTCAAGGTAAAAATCATGTTTTTTGATTGATTCGTGCAAGGTTGATCAACATTGCGCAGCACATATAGACAATAAATCAAAACAAAGAAGAGAAACAAATCAACCGAACAACGTATACATTTTCACATGTTTTATCTGTATTCGCGTCGCCTTTCCATAGATACAGTCACCACCATCAGCAGTCTTACTACTGCTACGACAAACTCAGACGAAATAGACATTACATATGTCGTTCCGATTAGCCTACAAATTGACACTATAGACAAACAAAATGTCCAATATGCAGCTCAATTCTTCGGCCATCATCTAGAAACACAAAAAATACAGAATGAGGCACAAAAGAAGAAATCATTTTGCAAGCAATTATTCGTTTGGTTTATGTCCTATTTAAGAAAGTTCGGTGGTCTACATGAAACAAGACCAAAGCGAATTGCTTGGCATGAATATTTTTGGAGTTTTATTGGATCTTTTCTTGGCATTCTGTTTGTCGCTTTGTTGCACTATCGTGTCCTTGGACTGTGAGTATTCTATTTTGAAAAGCTTTTGACATCTGGTAATCTTGTGTATTCCGTTCAAAAATCTATGTTTCTTACTTGAAAATAAGCATGACTGATTTTTATGATCTTGCTTCAATCGGAACAAGGGATGATTTTGATTTAATTAGTCTTTTTCTCCGTTTTAGTTTCGGTTTTTGAAATCAACTATAGAGTTTTTTAATGTTGTTTCAAATAGCTCAGATACAGTGAATGTGTTATTGCCCAATCATGTGCCGAAAATTCAAACCTGATTTTATGAAAACTAACCACTGACAATAGATAAACTAGCCCGATTTGTGAAGACTTTTTATGACGCCAACATATGGAAGAGATATTATTTCCTAAAAATCATATTTTTCAAAACGTACGCATCCTCGACAGCAGCTAATTGTTCTTTCTATCTTTGCCTAGTCACAATTTGGCTTTTCTCATTGGTTCATTTGGCGCCTCGGCTGTACTGATCTACGGAGCACCCAGTTCACCTCTTGCACAACCGCGAAACCTTGTTGGTGGTCACTTTTTATCGGCACTTGTCGGATGCGTGTGGCGCGTGGCCATAGATCGTTTTGAACATTCAGTAACAGCTGCTCTTGCTGTAGCAACAAGCATCGTCGTCATGCAGTTTACCGAAACAGTACATCCACCGGGAGGAGCTACAGCTTTGATTGCCGTTACCATGCAGCCAGCGTTGCCATGGGCCAATTTTCTATACATCTTGATGCCTGTTCTTACAGGCTCAATAGCTATGTTAATTGTTGCACTTCTTGTCAACAATCTCTCGGGACACCGAACGTATCCCTCATGGTGGTGGTAAATTTGGTTGTCACGTACAAACATCTCGTCTCATAAGAAAAAAAACTTTTTTTGGCTTTTTGGTATCTTCATATATCGACAAAATCAGACAGAATAGGACATTTATCTTTTTCATTTAACCATTATTCTATACGACGTCTTATTTTCTGAATAAATTCTATATGCATAGGCTTATGTAGAAATGTTTGCTCTTTCACATGAATATTAATTATAATTAATCAATTAATAAGCAGATATCTCCCCAACGGTATAAGAAAAAAATCTGAAAGATTCAGGAAAGATTATACATCTCGAGCTACACATATAGTGAAATTTTCAGCAACATCGGATTCAAAAAAGTTTCTTGTAAAAGCTGGTCTTCCTATAGCTTACATGACGTATACAAACGAAAAATATTGTCTTATCATAATCTAAGGATTGTGAGTAGCAATAGTTACATTTCAATTTTGTGAGGCCGCATCGCTAACAAATGATTTTAGTCATACAGATTAGCTTCAAATAAACGCAATCATTCGAGAATATCTTGCATAATATTTTAACAACAATAAATATATCGATGTTATGTAGAGATTGTGGCGAATCAGGAAAAAATCACCCCAACAGCTCTACGATCTGAAATGACTCAAATTTTTAAAATCATTATGTTAATATCAACATTTTACAAGGAACATTACTGGAAATACTTTTATTCATTTCCATCCAAATGACTTTACTTTTTTTGACAAAGATAATATTTATATTTCGCCTGTATTTGTATAATACCTATATTTTTGAAAAATCTTACGTTTTATCCTATATTCTTATGTTGAAAAAGTAGAAAATGTGTCTTAGAAATCTATCAATTTAGTAGTACATACACTTCAGTCTTCTAATACTACGCTGTCGGTGAAAATGAAGTACAAACAAAATAACGGAACATTCGTAAATAAAATCTGGTGTGTTTTTAGTAGGAGTAAAAGTTATTCTAATATGTTTCAATGGGAAAAATATGTTCTATCGGACCATTTTGATTTTTTCTTGGAAAAGTGTTTCTGAACTAAAAAATATCTTCAAGGATATGATTTTATCGGTTCTCTCAAGAATTTCTTGTTCGAATACTTTTGTTAAATAAATTTGTAAAACTTTATTCAAAAAAACATAACGATTTAACGATCTCATTTAGCATTTTATACCTAAACGAGAACGATTTATGGATGCACGGTGAACAGTAAACTGCTCGAGTATCTCTGAGGGTTCCCTCATCGATTATTGGATCGATGACAAAAAAGGATTCAGCGCGAATGAGCACGTGCAAAACCTTTTTTTAGAGTGTAGACGAAATGTTATGACAACGGTCAAAATCATGAACTCTATTTCGCTTTCGCTTGATCGTTAGTCGGACAGAAATGAGGGTGTGAGGGTGAGGGTGGGGTTCATAGAATAGATTCAAAGCATCATATGACACGTTCAGGTATGTTCTGAATCTGTTAGACGTTATTCAATATTATTTATACAGCACTATATGTAATTTTGATGAGTCTGTTTATACAATGAGTATGCTAACTGCGAAATATAACGGATAATGCGTATTACTAGTTTAATTTAGCGGCATATCTTTTTGGACTTACTTGAGCTTGTGTATAAAGTGTGTAATTGAATTCATTATATGAAACTGCAAGTTGCTGAAGTTAATTTTTTTGTCATTGTGTAAGTTGAGATTTGTTAATGTAACTTGATAGAATTTTATTATGCAATTATGAAGAAAATATTTTTTAATGTAAAAAATCTGGTTATATAAATAGTTTTATTGTAAGAGAAAGAAAGTAGAAATTACCGAAGAAAATGTTTTTTTTTGTTTTCAAACACAGCTATACTATGTCAATGTGTTTACTAGGTCAATAAGGTATTTTAATTTTTATGTATGAAAAAATTTTCAAGGGTACGATTAGTTTTAGCTACCAATCGTACTTTTACGTGTTCAACTGGTGAATCTGGAAAATCATAATATTTTTTCTATCATTCGTTAAATTCTCGTCGGGCATTGGTCATTAATTCAGAATTAAATAGATAACTTGGAAACATTAATTGTCGATTCCAGATCTTTGGTTGTAGTACAGTAGGTGTTCGAATTGATCCTTGCATCATTGTTTGAAGTTGTTTTCACGATCGTTCAATAAAAGTCATCGACATGCGAACAAATACGAACTGCACATAATAATGCTGTATATGGAATATTTCGATGTATATGAAATGGTTGATCCGACGTATATAGTACTCTATAAGGTTCAGCTATTGGTTTATGATAAAATGATGTTCTTAATTGATCTTTTCTATCTATAATAATTACATCGAGAAAATTAATCAATAGTTTTATTGATTGTCATAAAAATATAATCGATATATTTTGTTTTGATCAACATTAGATTTCATGAAGTAATTCTTGATGTTTTATTGAATCTTGTTCCCATTCTAACATATAGATATTTGCTAATACTTGTGTAAATGCTAAATCCATTGGTCTATCACGAGTTTGCGGGTAATATTAATTATTATAAGCAAAACAATTATTATCTAAAATTAAACATGCTATTTTCATAATATGATCAATTGTAAATGTGCCAATTTTGCCATGATATGAATATTTAACACAAAATCGAGCTAATGCTCGTAATGTACCTTCTTGTGATATCATTGAATATAGATTTTCAACATCAAGAGTAATGAATAATGTTGCTGATGTAAGACAATCATTCGCAGCATTTTTTTCTAATTGTCGAATAATATCAATATCATTGATAAATGTATATTTACGGTTAACAGTTAAATATATTGGTGCTAAAAGTTCATTTAAAAGTTTTGATGCTAATTTTATAGGTCTATGCATTCATGTCACGATTGGTCTTAACGGTGTTTCAAGCTACAAAAAAAGAAAGAGAAAGAATAAATATTTAAACATTAAAAGATTGTTTGAAACAAATTTACTTTATGTGGTTTAGGTATACCATGATGATGACCTAATTCTAAATTATTTAATTTTTGGACATAATTGATTACGTTGTTTTTTAGTTAGAATATTTTTCATTACAAAATAATCAAGTAATGTTTGTATAGTACGGAAATTATCAACTAAAGAATAAAGACCATTTGCAATTTCTTTATAAGCTTCAGTTTTTAACATATATTCGTCTGCTTTACGGTCAAATTCAGTTACTTTACTAATATAAAATACTTTACTTTTAACAGTTTGACGTATAACAATATCTGATTGTTGATATAGAAGATGTAGAATATGTTGAGCACGATTTTTTAATTTGTTTGATACTTTTTTTTAGATTGATATTCATGAAAAATATGTTCTAATTCTTGAAATCCGTGTCTTACTCGTTCATCAGTAATTGAAATTCCATTATCTTTTAAGCATTTTTTTACGGTTGTAGATATATTTTGATATAGTTCAATAATAAGTTCATTGATAGATTTACGACCAGATCGACTGTGACATGGTGTACCATATTTGAGATCATTAATAAATATTTTAATTTGTTATGATGTTAAATTTAAATTAACTTCAATAGATGGTAATGAAACAGTTATTGTTGTATAAATAAATGTATTTGCTCCGACAATGACGACGACAAGATAAATATATATCGTGACGTTTTCGCATTGCTTTTTCATGATTTTTAATTACCTGTTTTAATGATTGACTATAGAATAAGATTGTAGAAGTGTATTTTAATTTAAAGTCATTAGATCAAATTTATATTGTGTAATTGTTTTGAATAATTTGATATTAAACCAGAACGTCGATCTTTACTAAGAATTGGATCTGATAACATCGATTGAACATGTTCAATAGACTGATCAATAACTTTATCAATAGTAACAGGTAAACGTCGTTAGAAAATGCGTTTTCGAAAAATTTCTTGTTTCTCTTTTGTTTTTAATTCATTTGCTGTTGTTTGCCATATCATTTTTGTTATACATATTCATTAATTGCATTTAATAAAATATTTGGATCAATTGCTGATTGATATTGTAATAGCCATGTATTCAATTTTATAAGATATTCATTTAAATCATATATGGAGCGTTGCATTTGATGTACGATTGTCTGTTGACGTTTTACAATTGTATGTTCTAGAAAAATGTATTTCTAATTTGTATTAAGTTGTTTAGCATCACTTTTCGATAATCATCGTCCTGCTAATTGCATACTATAGTCAGATTTTTTTTAAAATACCAGCCATCATGTTTTGGATAACTCTTAATAGGAACAAGATAGAGATATGTGGTTTTTACCATTCGATAGAGCGTCGTGGGAAGCATCTGTCCATATAAAATTCATGAGAATCTAAGAAGTTTTTCATAGTTATTTTCAAAGTAAAATATTTATTTGTTGACGGATTTCATTGGTTTTCATAGTAACACCTGAACTCAAATTACTAATCTATTCGCATGTCACAGATTAATGTTGTTTTAAGCGTAGAGAAAATTGATTTTAATGAGTCTGAAATTTGCTTTAGCATTATAAAAGATGTCTTACGGTTCTCGTACTCAGTAAGTTTATATCGCACATCTACTCCAATTATAACATTCTTCAATTTAATATAAATAAGTTTTGAATGGATGTTATTACGTTCGCATTGTTTGCGAGTATCCCTGGTCTAAAGCTGTTTAGTGATGCACCAAGTCCCAGCGATTCAAACTCACAGAGCATTGTAGGGAACTATGAGTAGATCTCGAATGAAATGTTCTCGAACCTACAACGTTTTATTAACAGTTCGAAAAATTACAAAGGTATTACAGAAATTTTATCGAAATGCGACAGCCTAACAAATACGTGTATCAGCTCCGACAGTCTGATATCATCAGAATTCGATACTAATCCTACAGTTGAACTCCTAAGCGATTCCATCACCCAGAATCGTATAGGATTCGATTTCGGATTGGTTCATCTGGGTTTAACGGTCTATGAGTGCAATAAACGTTTTTTGACCAATGTTTAAAATTGATGTATCCTTCGATATTTCCTTTTTATTGGATTTATGGCAGGGTTTGTTATATGTTGGACTTTTACAAACGTTATAAAGGATTATTATTCTGTGGATTTTTTTCAGTGTAGTGCTAGGTGAAGAGGTCACAATACAAAGGGAGAGAGAATATAGAATAGGTGAAGCATAACGATCGTCGAACGTTACCCTATTACCAGCTAAATTTTAGCTCAATAGCGAGGAGGCAGTTCGTGGCCTTCTCATGAATAAAAATGGTTTTTTTTTTCTTTTTCATGTTCTGTTCGATTATAAAACGATAGTAAGACAAACGTATGAGCGTCCTTTCAAGTAAGTTCGAATATATTCAACGATTCTTTTTTTATATGTTCATTTTTTCATAGAAAAAAAATGTCGAAAAAAATGTTGGTCAATATTTTTAATCATTTTTTTTCTTCTCTTTCTCATTCATCTGTATCGATATCATTTGACCTATGGTTTTAAACGAAAATTATATTTAAATTTTACTGAATTAACTTCTGATTTAAAAGAATATTTCTCCAATCCAAATGATAATCTTACTGAAAAATTATTTCCATGGATACACTATTTTCCGAATAATAAAACTTTAAATCGCTATATTGGAAAAAAAGATAGTAAAGGAATTGTTATTTGCACAGGCAATACACATTTTGGTGTTGCACTAGTAGCAATAAAAGCTCTTGAAATTATTGAAAATGAATTACCAATCGAAGTAATCTATTCAACTTCATCTGATCTTTCATGGAAAAATCAAAGAATTTTAAGAAAAAAATTCCCGAATATTCGATTAATTGATTTATCAACAATGGCTTTTAATGATAATTATTTGAAATTAAGAGGTTGGGAAATCAAACCATATGCTGTTTTAGCATCTCAATTTGAACAAATCATTTTAATGGATGCAGATGTTTTATTTTTTGAAAAACCATCGATTTTATTTCAACATCGATTATATCAACAAACAGGAACTTTATTTTTTTATGATCGACCAGTTTTAACTAAAGATGTTATTCAATGGATTGAAACATTTTCTTTAAATTTAAATCGAACATATCCATTACGAACACAAGAATCCGGTGTAGTTTTAATTGACAAATCTCGTCTTTTACTTGGTCTTTTAAGTATATGTAAACTCAATGATGATCAAGTGCGTCGACGTATAACATATAAATATTTATATGGTGATAAAGATACTTGGTGGCTTGGTTTACATATGATGAATATTCCTTATTCATTTATTCCAACAATGACGGCAGGTATTGGAGAAATTAGCAATAAAAAAAATCAAACAATTATCTGTGGACATTTGTTACATTATGATGAAAAAAATAAACTTCTTTGGTGGAATGGTGGAATATTAAAAAATCGATTTGTTAATACGAAAGATTTATTAAATATAAATGGATGGTTTGAAGAAGGACAATGGAGTATTCGAACATATTCTTGTTTGACTAATAATCAACAAAAACCAAAAGCATTTAATTCTTATCAACAACAATTATTGAATAGTTATCGCCAAATAACAAAAGAAGTATTTCATATAGTTTAGTGTAATCGAAGAACTTCATTAATATTTTCCAGAATAAAATGTTTTTTTTTCCTTAAGATTCAAATGTAATGCAAGATAATAGATCACTTGAGAGTATAACATTGAGATACTCTAGATAATTTGTATCGCAATGATTTATACTTGAATTACAAGTTGTAATAACGAAACCAGAGTTTTTACAACGAGCGACAGTTAATAGAAGAAAAACAACTCAAAATGAAGTTTGTTACTGATGAATATTACAGGTTCTTAAACAAGCTACTCAGGTTCACAAATCGATCCCATTGAATTCAGACATTACAAATACATTTCTTCACTTTTAAAACGGATCCGCAAACACTTGCTTACATGCGGATCATATCTATCTTTCTTTCCGTTATCTAGATCAACAAGCGAAAGAAAAAAATGAAAAGAAAATAAACATTAACTTCATCACCTCTTTACATCACAGATAATTTTCAAATTCATCTAAAACTCTAATAATGCATCTGTTCCTGCTAATATATATCTTCTAACAACAAGCAACGCTTTGCCCCATTGGGCCTCGCTTAGCTGCATATTGAAAGGCGACAAAACATAGAACAACAATAAATTACTGACACGAAAGTTAAAAATCGAGCAGTCAGTTCGATCTTTCATATTCCGACTACGTGCCATTTCAATATTTTGACCTGATAACTTAAAAGCTGATGATTCCACTTATCATTTCTTCCGCATATATAGTATCTCATTCTCATATTCATATTAGTTGCTTCATTCTCATCTTCAATTAAGGGATTGCAGTTACGGACTCTACTGTTGGCGTCAAAAGTAAATCGAGAAAACTCTTCGAGGAATATTTAAATGAATGTAGCTAGTGAGCTGATCTTTTCACCATTAGGAAGAGACTATTCTGGAGTACAAGGATATCTTACATTTAGTGGGCTAACGTTCGATCAAGGCAGCCAGTTGTCATTAGAGATTTTGTGCACCACCAAACAAAGACATTTTTCAGATGAGTTCTCACTTCAAGATGATAATTCGATAGTCCAATGTCTGCTCTTTTAATCTAAGCAAAGCCGATTTTTCTATCATTTATTGTTCAAAAGTCATCTTTCTTACACTGAGCGTGTGTAACCCGCTAAAAATACGATTGTTTCCGAGAAAAAAGTCTCGTTATTGCATATCCATGAGTGTTATCAATCACTCTCAGTTGAACGATACTGATTAAGTTGGAGAAATTGCGTTTCGTTCCATCTAGTCATTTCGAACTCCAGTAGCAGTAGTCCGTTACGGACTTCTGACAAAAGAAAACTGAAAAAATGTTCGAAAAGAGTGGGACAAAACGTAGTTTACTCGACCGTACCATCGAATGTATCCGCAATGGTGGAATCTTTCTTTACAGTTCTTCGGTATGCTCGTGCCATCTTTTCTATATATCTTTTTTCCCCGGCAGGTCTTTTCCGTGTTTGTCTTTTATTGTACTCCATTTCACTTGAAAGTTTCCTTAATATCTTTAATTGTCTTGAAAAGATCTCTGGTTCTTTCCTTCTGGTTGTTCTCTTCAATTTGTTTGCATTGTTCGTTCAAATATGTATCCTTGTCTCTTCTTGCCATTCTCTGAAAGCCGGTATTCAGTTTGGAAAACTTTATCCCATCTCCATTGCTTTTTTGCTTTGGGTCTTTCTTCAGCCATTTCGCCTTCTTTTGTTTCTTGCTGTTTGGGATATTTTTTATTGCTTCGTCTTTGATGATACCCCTAATTTCAGTCCAAAGTTCTTCGGGCATTTTGCCTACTAAGTCAAGACCATCAAATCTGTTTTTAACGTTCATTATGTATTCAAATGAAATATTGCCAAAATTATATCTTGATTGTTCGATGACTCTTCCTGTTTTCTTTAGTTTTATTTGAATTCTGACAAGAAATAGTTCATGATCGGAGCCGCAATCAGCATCAGTTCTTGTTTTTGACATCTGAATGAAGCCTCTCCATCTTTGATTGCAGAGTATATAATCAACTTGATTTCGGTATTGTCTGTCCGGTGACGTCCATGTGTAGAGTCGCCGTTTAGGTTGTTGGGAAAAGGTATTGGCAATGAACATCGAGTTGTTCTGGTAGAAGTCCACTAATCTATCTCCTGCTTTATTCCGCATGCCAAGTCCAAAATTTCCAGTTATTTCAGATGTTGTTGTGCTTCCAACTTTAGCGTTCCAGTCTCCCATGATGATTATGGCGTCTTTTCTTTGAGCTATGTCTAAGAGTTGTTGCAGGTCGGCATAGAATTGTTCTATTTCCTTTTCCTTCGCCTCTGTAGTTGGAGCATAGACTTGAATAACCGTGATGTTGATCGGCATGCCTTGGAATCGAATTGAAATTATTCTGTCGTTTTTTGGATTGTATTCGAGCTTCGACTGAGACCACCGTTTCTTCTTGGAGTTTCATATCTACAGTAAAATATCTGGTGTTCTTCGGACGTGAAGTGACCAATACGAGTCCATTTTATTTCGCCGGTTCCTAAAATTTTGATATTCAGTCTTGACATTTCTGCTGTAACCACGTCCAGTTTGCCTTGATTCATTGCTCTAACATTCCATGTTCCTATTGTATATAATTCCTTGCAGCATCGCATTTTCCTTTCGTCTCCGGACACATCAACAGCTGGACGTCCTTTTGACTTTGATCCAGCCATATCATCAATTCCATGGCTACTCGTACTTGTACTTTGCTCTTCCCATGTAGCTTCTTGAGTACCTTTCCGATCCGAGGGGCTCATCTTCCGGTACTATGTTGAGATTGCTCTGGCTGTAATTGTCCATATAGGTTTTCTTGGTAAAATACTGGAGTGGGTTGCCATTTTCTTCTCCAGCGATGAGTGACCTACCACGGCTAAGAGCCTATGAAACTTGGTTCTGGCGGCCTACACTCACTCTCACCCTCACACCCTCAAGACATCATATACATAACAGAGATCGAAAAGAATCCAAATCGAACCAGTAAAACTCGGTTCGATTCGAACTCTGATAAGACCCTCCCTATCGCTGCTATATAATCTTCTTAGTAATACCTCTGTTTCCTACATTTCAGTCTAATATTCATTATCGTGGAACTCCAACAACTCTATTTCCCAGTGCACATGATTTCTACATCTATAATTAGGTTTTTCAACAGAACTTTTTAGCGACTCTGGAATGATGAAGAACACTTTCTAACGCTGAACTATCGTATAATTTCTATTGTGATGATCTCATTTTGAGCTGATCATAACAAAACATCCTGTTTTTTGCATTCTACGCATATCTTCTGTCTTTTTGACCATTTAAATCCCATTCATCGATGACCACCACCGCCCCGCTACCAAATTCTACAAGCAAACATGGAGTACGCCATGCCTAGACATACCAACATTGTCTACACAACTCTTATTTTTCTGTCCGCATCGATCTTCAGTGATTAGCTGATTTTCACCGAGTTTCATATCACTCAAACCGTCCTCTTGATTGGTGAGTCATAAAATCGATATTTATACCATCTGATGGTCAACTCACATGCAATCACCGAATAGATTCGAGATGGGTTTAGTGGCATTTTTGTCCAGAGAAAATGTTTGTTCGTTACTTTTGTTAAAATAATGATGATAAAATTCTGTGACAAATTATGATAAATAAGAAAATTTATATTATCATATTCATATTAAATTATTTATGTTTTCATAATCGTTCGTTAAAATATGCCAACAACAATAAAAGAAAAAGTTTATACGTAAATCCACATAGACCAAAAATAACTTAAACATATACAAACAATAAATTATTTATTTTTATGTGCGAGGTACTTTTGCAATATGAAAATATTTTCCTGATGAACTTATTTGCTTTAAGGCCCCCTCAAAAATCGATCTCAGCGCAGGAACGTTCAAATGGGTTGAAATTTGGAGCATATATTGGGGCTGAAGTGGAGAAGCTGTGGTAAAATTTTCAGCTCGATAAACTGAAATTTGACAGAGATATCAAGCAAACAAGGATTTCTCGGTTCGGGCTTGGCCAATATATTTAATTATTTTTTGTTTGAAAGAGCATCTCAAGATGCAGGCCACTATAGAGTCCTTTTTTTTGAAATTCATACTTTTTTAGCGGAACAAGGGAATCAAAACTTCAATGACTGAAAAAATGCGCCAAAAATGGGTGTCTAGTTACATAAATGTCTGTATATATAATAAAAAACAAAGCTTAATTTAAAAAAGGATTCTATGATGACCTGCATCTCGACGCGCTCTTTCAAGCAAAAAACAATTGTAATACATTTACTGAGCCTGGACTGAGAAATCCTTGTACCAAGATCGAACAATCATAAATCGAGAAAGAACGATGCTAGATAAAAAAACCATATCATTTCTGAAAGATCTGAAGACGGGCTATCTTTCCATGTATTTGTCTCAATTTCGAAATTTTTGACGACAACTGACTTTTTTAAGGGGGGCCTAAACAAATCTGGTTTATGTAAGAGATGTTCATAAAATTCCGTACAAGTAAAATCGCAATTCATCTTAATCTTTAATTCTGCTCCTACTAGCTCATTTAGATGTCGAGATAAAAAAGAAACAAGAGAAACCAGGATTCTCCTGGACAAATCAGGAGGTTTGGTAACCCTGTTCACAACTCACCCTCACCCTCAATAACTGGTCAAATGGTAGTCCTAATTGGAGTGAAGGACCTCCAACAGAGGACAATATCCTTGTAATTAGACATTTTATTATAACGTAAATAAAAATTCATTTTCAAAATGTATTAATTAGATTGTAATCAAAGATAAAAAAAATATTATTGTTCATTGGAATTCTCTCCAATTGTGATAGATAGTGCAAGTTGTTTCTGTTGCAAATGACATTTAATTTGACTGAGAATAGTAACTGTAGATGATTTTACATCATTAGCATGATAATAAACTCGATAAATATAATAATTATTTTGATTTTTAAGTAAACATTCAATTTCTCCAACTGATATTTGAAATGTATTTTGTTTTAGTACTCGAGTTGTTTTTACTTCGATGAATTCTTTATTATTAGTACCTTTACGAATCATTTGAATATCAAATGGTTGACCAAATTCTTTATCTTGATTAAACCATTGAATCTCTGCATCAGGATATTTCCATAGTAAATATTGATAAACAAGTTCTTCACCTCGACGACCAGTTTCAACATCAGTTTCATTATTAGATTCAGTAGAACTAGTAGAAATTGGTGGATTGGACAATAAAGTGGAAGATAAAGCGACGTCAGCAAAATTCATAATACGAATCTGTTCAAAATTGATGCCTGGTTTTACAGTTGTGAAATCGGAAATCGTGAGGGGAGTAATGTGAGATACAGCCGTTCGATCAGTTGATTGGTTGCTTATATGTAGTTTGGGTTTGTTACCAGAAGCTGTAAAATAATAAGAATTATACTCAGGTTAAAAACATGCTCTCTCTTGACATTAGCTTTAGTAGATATGAAATAACTCTTACCATCAATGAGCTTATCACTCTCCCTTGGCACCACTTCTGCAGTGTTTTTGTTTTCATTAATTTGTTCGCTACTTTTATTTGGTTGGGAATTCGAGGATGGAGAATGTATTGATGTAGATGACGGTGAATTCTCTTTATCGGTCGTCGAAGTTTCAGTTGTCGTTGTTTCTGATTTCGATTTTAGTAGATGTTTTGCATCCGAAGATACGGCTGAATTATCAGCACCGGCATTTGAAGGAAAACAGACAAGTGATGTTGGTTGGTTTGGATCAGGAATAGTTGCAGGCTTCTTACGCTTCTGCTCAGGTTCTGCTTTCATTGCTTGTATCATCTCAAATGGAACAGCAACAGTATCATCGTTTACTTCGTCGTTTTTTTCTACTGTTGATGAAAGTTTCAATTCTTTCTTGGTAATTCGCGGAATAATCCATTTAGGCATTTTATGTTCAGGAAGTCCTTCACGTTGTTTCGCTAAACCATCTACACCGTAGGTTCGATATATTTTAAATAATTGTTGTATAAATTGTGTAAGTTTCAAACGAGCTGATACATCTTGTACTAAATAGTTTACCATAGTATCGATATGACGAATATCATTATTCTTGTTTTTTTGTAAAATGTAGAAGTTTCTTGATGATTCATCTATATAACTAACTGGCATCGACGGTGATGAGATTTTTCGAACAACATTCTCTCCATATTGATATGATAGATGAATATTCTCAACTGAAATAAAATTCATATCAGAGAAGACTGATTGAAGATGAGATGAACGAGTTTCGGATAGAATTCCATTCATTATCAGAACTTGTTGAATAAGATCAATTGAATTACTATAAAAATCAAGTAATTCCACAGCTGGTTCTTCAGTATCAACTTCAACCAAAACTTTGATAACATCAGCTAAATCTTCGATATTAAAAAGTGAACAAAATCGTTGTTTGAACTCAACTGAATGTATTAAACCATCTAGAAGCACACAAAATAGTATAACTATCATTTGTCTATAAAATATCTCTACCTGGTAATTTAATAATCGATATCAAATCTGAGAAGAGATCAGCAATAGCCTTATCATGTGGATAGTATGGGTGATCAATATATTTAACCAATTTGGATGGATTCCCCAAACAAGGAATAAATGACCAATCAATACATGTCTCTAAATAATTAGATACAACTTTGTATAATCTTTTATCTCCTCTATTGATCTTATATAGTACCTTTGACTTTAGTTTGTTTATTCTGTTCGAATGCTAATCGTGTAATCACATTAATACATTTCCAAATATATTCATTTCTTTTGTCCTTAACATTACTCAGTAATTGAAGATAATCATCAAATGACGGTTGTTGTTTCATTTGAAATAATTCAAGAAAGAATCGCTGAAAAGCATTATTATTTTTATAATATTGTTGTATAGCAATTCGTTGAGTTGATTCATCTTTATTGGTATCATTAGTGATCAATAATGCTTCAGGATCATGCCAAAATACTTCATGAACAAATAAAAATTCACCAATATCAATTCCTCGTGGTACAAATATAACCGGCCATAAACGAAATCGAGCAAGAAAAGGACAAATATCTTTATCGGATGAAATAAAGATATAAATTTGTTGAATATTCATAATTGTATCATGATATAATTGTCGAGAATTTTGTGAAATTGTGCATGGAATTCTAAATATAAATGAACATATTTTATTTATCTAAAGATGATGACTTACTCATTCAACTGTTGGTTATCAGTTGTATCTACTAATTTCCATAATGAATCACTATCAAGATTACATGACCATTTCATTAATAATTCAAACATTGTTTTTGGAGATATTTCAAATTTAAATCCAAGTAAATTTATAAAATTTTTATCTATCAATGAAATTCTAGATGAATCTAAACAAGGAACATATCGACAAAATGGATTGTCCATTGGTAAACAGTAAACATCAGTCGGTTTAAATAGTTGTCCACCAGTGATAGGTATCCATGGATATTTTCGCAATGATAAACACAGTGATGACTCAACACCTGCTAATGCCTCAGCATCTGGTTTAAGTCGCTCACGAGATCGAATCACCGATGCTGCATAATAACGTGAAAGAAACTGATAAGTATGATTTAAGTAAAGAAGAAGTTCAATATTTTGTTCAACACTAATAGTATTTGCTGACATAATAATTGTTTCCAATTCTGCACAACAATAGTCTCGTATTATAAATGGTTCGAAAACTATTGAGGATAATCTTCCAATAGTATGACCCCATGGACTTCCAACAAGTTGTTCAACATTGATAAAACCTAATAAACAATAGATCATAATGAGTACATATTAGAAAAATTTAACCTTGATCAACTTTATTGATGAGGAAAAAATCATGAAGATCAAGTTCGTTCAGAAAATAAACAAATTGACGTCTTTCTCTATCATTATAAAACAATTCTGTTTGATATTCTTTTAAATAATCATCAGAGATAAATTGAAATCGATTTGGAAACAATTTTAATAAATCAAGTGATTTTTGACAACCATAAGAAGATGGTAAATGAACAATATCCGAGCTATTTGAATTAAGACGAACAAATTTTCCTTGACGTGTTTTGATAATTAATTTATTTTTTAAAATCTCCATTTCACTTGTAAAATGTTCAGGTATAAGAGAATAAAGACTTTTGTAAATAAATATAACATAAGCAATTAAAATAGTGTCGGATTTAGATGACCATTGAACATCATCCGATAGAATTGGTAAGATATGATTTGAATAAATCCTTCGAGCATTACGTGATTCACTTATACCTAGAAAAAAACATGTAATGAAGTATTTTCAAAGCACTTTAGCCCAGTAGAATTAGTCATGTTGAGCTAATATCAAAGAAGAAAGTTATGAGCAATTTACCTAAATCTATCAATAAAGATTTAATTGATTCTAAACGTCTTGGATATTTCTTTTCAATATATTCAAGTAATCTATCATCGATTGTTGGTAAATCTTCTAAAACAATTTTAAGATATTTTGTATATGGAGTTGATTTATCTAATGGAAATAAAATAGCTCTTTCTTTCATTTCTTCAATTGATACTAATCGTGATTGTTGTTTTAATGGAATTATTTTCATTTGTTTAAGTTGATCAATTGTTGTTATTTCATTTTGTTCATTATGATCATTGTTAAATCCAGGTTTATCTCGTTCTTGTTGTAAACTATAATCAATACATAAAAACCATTGAGCAACTAGAAAATATAAATATAAAAATATTTTTTTTTAATAAATAAAATAAATTACTTTGTTCAATAGTTGTTGTTTTTGTTGAATGTTCTTGTTCATTTTGTGTATATAATGTTTTAATAAGTTTTAAAATAGTTGAAAAATCTAATCTTTGACAACCTAATTTCATTAAAATATTTTCATCACATTCATTAATAAATTGTTCATTTAAATAATATTTATTAAAATGTGATAAAAGTAAATCTTGTGTAAATATTTGTCTTATAAATGAATCTCGAACAAAAACACATTTCGATGGTGATACCCAATGGTTAATTTCATTATTTTCATCATTAATTATTGGTAATTGAATAGATCCCATAAGACCTTGAATAGTTTTATCAATAAATGAATTAAAATATGGATCAATTTCATTTCTAGTTGGAATCATTTTAAGAAAATATTTTAATGTTTCAATTATATTTAATGTTCCAATATGTTTTTGTACATCTAATGAGCAAGTTGTTAGAAGATTTGGTAAAGTTTTAAATAATTCATATGCTTTTGGAAGTAATTTAATCATTTCTTTTTTTAACCATTCATTCCAAACGTTATCACGTAAAACTTCTTGGCGTGTTGCTGGAATTTCAAAATCACCTTGAAGAATAAAACGAAAACCATATGAACGTAATGGTAAATAAGCAAAAAGTGGTTGAGATGGAAGAACTGCATAAGATGATGCATCATGTATTGCATCTAATGGATATGCAATTGCAATTGTTGTTGATTCAACATCACATTTAACATCATTTAATTGCATTTTTATATTCGATGGAACTGAAACAGTTGTTTTAACAACAAGCCAAAAACTTCGATTGATATTTTCAGATGTTGTTGTGCTTTTTTGTAATTCAATTATTTGTCCATCAGCATGATCAAATCGAGTAAATATTCGAATATCTTTTTCATTATTATTTTTTTGACGAACAATTTCAATTTGTCGAAGACGATTAAGAAATAGTAATAAACGAGCATGAATATCATCAAAATTTCTTTTTAAACGATCACCACGTTTATCGTCTCGTATCGGTAAACGAATACATGTTGTCCATTCATCAGTTGATGGTAAGATTTCATCAGATGTTTCTAACCAAATTGGTCGAATATAACCAATTTCTTCTCTACCATTATCTGTATCAAAACAAAAATGATAACCTCCAGAATGAATTTCTGGACGGTGGGATACCATAAATACAGATTTAAAACCAATTCCTAAAATCAAATTCTTTAGAAAATTTTTATTTGATAATTGTATTACCTTTATGTCCAGTATAACCTGGTTTATGTTTGCCTTTAGTTGATTTTCCAACATTGCAAATTGCTGCAACATTATTTGGTTGAAAACCAATTTCATTATTACAAACAAGAATTCGATCTGATGAAGTCATAAAACGTAATGTTGGTAAACAATTAGATGGATATTGATTATCATCAGCATTTTGAATAAGTTCCAAAACAAAATGACCTTGTTCAGAATAAAGATCATTTGATAGTTTTGCTAAACTTCGTGCAAGAACTCCTTGAAGATTATTTACAATGGATTGACCAGCAGCATCAAGACTACTATCAACACCAAATCCTTCACGAATTTTTTTTATATGTTCATATGCAGCATAACTTGGATTATTTTCATTCATATTCATATTGGTAGTAGTTGGAGTACTGCATTCAGGAATGATCGGAGTTGATGGGACTAGGACGACTGGAACTTCTTGTATTTTTTCTGGAATCACAATATCTTCAAAGCAGAAAACAATTTTGTCTAATAGAAATGTATTTAATAACTTTTACCTTGACGATATGTTTCTTTCTTTGGTATATCATGAGTTGGCTGTTGGATACTCAGTTCTTCTTCTTCTTCTTGAATTCCTTTCCATTTATTCTCATTTTTCCATTCATCTATATCAAGTGTATAACCCCACATTTCTAATTTCGCTTTTTGCTTTCCACGCGCTAACATCCATATTCTCTGTCGAGCATTTATTGATTCATTTTCTTCATTATTTTCGAATACTTCATCGAGTGGTTCAAGTATAAGTTCTTGAACAATTCGCGATTGACCAATCAATGCTGGTAAACACATTAAAAATTCCAAAACATATTGCATTGGTTCTATTTTATCTCGTTGCAATTCTGCAGATGATCGAAGACGAACAAACCATGTATTAATCACTTGTCGATATACAGTCAACGGTAATCGATTAACTTGAACATATTCATTAATAATTAAAGCACATAAATGTCCAACACTTGAACGAATATTTCCTTTGTAAAGTTCATTTTCAAAATTTTCAAGAGAAGAATCTTTTGGAAGACGCAAAAGTTTATGATTAGATGTTTCAAGTAAAAGAAGATGCTCTAGTTCTTGTTCTTTTCGAGCAATAAATGTTTTTAATAAACCATATCTTGATTGAAAAAAATGTGACCATTGTAACCATGTTGATAAATCATTCAATATTGGACATTGAAGAATTATTTCACACAATTGAGATTCATCAACAAGAAGTGATGGCGGACAATTACCTAATCGATTTAGATTGACTTCATCTAATAGCGATTCTTCGAAACTATTAATAAACACAAGTTTAGAAAATGATTCACATTGTGAAATACTTACTGAATAATCGAGTTTGTCTTTTTATGTAATTGAGTTTTAGCTTTTTTAATTATTTGAGAGCCACGAATATTGGAAAGTGTTCCACCAAATTTATGCTGAACAGCTTTTTCAACCGCTGATAATTGATCTTTACTCAAAGGAATTTCTCTCGTATTAGAACCCTGATCTTCTTGTTGTTTTTCTCTCCAATTGTTAAGTATTGCCAATTGATTAACAAATGAATAAATTTCTTGTCGATCACCAGCTAGTGATGAAGGATTTTCATAAAT
Source organism: Macrotrachela quadricornifera (assembly GCA_022393335.1). Classification (NCBI taxonomy): domain Eukaryota; kingdom Metazoa; phylum Rotifera; class Eurotatoria; order Philodinida; family Philodinidae; genus Macrotrachela; species Macrotrachela quadricornifera. Next base: position 11,614 of record JAJEKB010016823.1, on the reverse strand, counting down.
AGATAATTCTCCCTTTGGATCAATTTTTTCACGGTATATATTCAGAAATGAAATCATATCAAGTAAAACATTATCATCATTTTCGTCATTAATACTAAATTCAGAAAAACTTTTCATTGAATATTGATTGCAAAGACGTTTTTCGACATCGAAGAGATGCTTTAAAGTAAGGATTGTATCGTAGCGTATAAGGATCTTAAAAATATCGGAACATAATTGTTTGACAGATATTTGTGACCGATGTGAATATGAACTTTGAAAAGCTGTTTCAATTGTTGGACGAGTTAGATCCATACTTGATGCTGCAGACTAAATTCAAAAGTAAAGCAAAATTTTATCAAAATAGTAACTCACATTCTGCATAGTCGGCATATATTGTTGTTCTTTTTTCTGATTATTACGATCTATAGAGCTGTTTGATACATGAGTCTGAGATGATGATACGAGATTTTCTTTGCCACTTTTTGTAGTTTGCTTTTGATTAAGTTTTTGTAATTCACAAATGAACTTTTCTGGTTGATCAATTGTACCCAAATAGATACTAATATTTAATAAGCATCGTAATAATTCATCGTTTCGAACTTTCATCAATGTATCACGGACGGATTTTTGTTGCGGTACAGTTAAGTGTTTTTCCACAATTGAAACAAGATGATCGAAAACGGCGATGGGTGACTTATTGATGTACGATGAAGCTTCCAGTTCACTAGTTACTTCACGTTGAATTTCCCATAATTTAGTTTCAACGGCACGGATAATCTGTTTTTGAGCATCAGAATCAACTCGTTTTTGAAATCTTTTGCATTCTTGCGTTACTTTTCTTGATACCTGTAAATGAAAAGATAATGTTAGATTGTTTATATTATTATTCAAATATACTTCAGTTAAATATGGAAATGATTTACAAAACATTCCAAGTTCTTCACGTGCTTGTAATTGATTTTGTTCGACAAGTTCGTCAAGAAATTCTTCATAATCAAATCGTTGCCGTTGATATTTATCTTGAAAAGTAAGAAATGTATTTATTATATCTCCACTAGTTATGTTTGGAATCGGTTGATGACGTTTTTTTGGTTTATATTTGAACACCCGTTTCACTTCAGGATTTTCATCAAGTGGTCCTAAATGAGCATCTTCATATTTATTGACATTGAGAAATCTGGCAAGTAATGGACCAAGATCATGCAATGTACATAAATTAAAAACTTGTTCAAATATTTGCATGTAAAAAGTAACATTTTTGATGCGCTGAATATGATTATTTAATGATTTCAGATTACGATGATTGACACCTAAATCTCGAAATGATTTAACGCCATATTGTTCAAAAAGATCTTGCTCAACGCGCTCAAGTGATACAAATTCTTGTTTGAGATGAATAGCCAATATGATTTCACATAGTTTTGTATCAATACTGTCTTCTAAATCTGTCATGGATCGAGTTCCGGATGCAACAGAACGATCATTTGTTGCTGCAGGACTTCTTTTTATTTTTGACTGAGGTATAAAGACTGACAAAGACACAGATTCTGTTGGTGCTGGTATTTGTTTCCAAGGACCGGGTCTTTTTTCGGGCGCTATCGATCTTGAATTTTCCACTAAGGAAAATGAATATATAGATGATTTCAATGTTGCGAAAAATATTTCTTACATGTCGGAGTCACTGATCGTCGTTGCTCATTTCTGTCTAACGCTGGTGATTGATTTTGCATACTAACTTGAGTAGATGATGTTGGATTGCTTGTTGCTGAAGCTGTAGAAGATCCGAAGAGTGGTGGAAACTCTTCATCGTACAACATATTTTGAGATGGAGCTACGGATGGTCTGTTTGGAGTGTTTCTTGGTTGCTGTCTGCCCTTTTGTTTATTAGGATTACGATTATTACGACTCATGATAATGACTGTCTTTAATAACAGAAACTCTAAAAAAGTATGAAATATAAAACCCGCATCAATGGCAATGACTGAAGTTTTTTCCCAGTTATTGAAGATAAAAAAACCCACAAAAACAAAACTATTGACAGAGATATGTCAGTCGTCTGCAGACGACAAATGCCGAACGCAAAAGAAATTTATTGTTTTTAGTAGCTGCTCTTTTGAAAGAACAAGACACATAAAATGCTGAAAGTTTTTCTTCACGTATAAGTTATGTTTTTTTTATCAAAAAAGTTACACAAAAATATTAACATCACTAAGAAAATACTGCTATTATCTTTATTTGCACGAGATGTCGACGTGCAATTCACTCAATCATTCATCTGACAAAATCACTTCTTTTTGCGAAAATAATTAGTCAACACTTATCACTACGAAAAACCGTTGGTAAGAAGAAAACTTTATCTTATTAGTTTTTCTTTTGTTGATTTCAGTCAATATTTCTAATACTCACGTATTCTTCTGTATGAAAAAGAATTCCGCGATGAAAAAGCGAAAAATTTTTCTTTTTCTATCCAGTCATGTTTTTGCCTCTCGTGTGTTAATGCATCACCTTTTAACAAGAATAAAAATAGTTTTATTACTACCTCACGGCGTAAACAAGAAAAAGCATTCAATTATTATTTAACATTGAGCGTAATTTTAAATAGAACGGCAAAGAAAAAAGCTACCATTTAAGTGGTGAGTACACTAGTTGAAATAATCAGTATCAAAATTATTGGTAATAAATTCTAAAAAGTACACCGACAGTTGAGTCTCAATTGGGTAACAAAACAAGATAATGCAAAAAAATCATTATATTCAAAGAAATGTAGATGGACATTAGAAACGAAAGAGAGTTCTTGCTCTTATAATAATGGAGACGGTCGAGGAGAAGATTTTTTTTGGAAGCAATGCCTTTATTGATGTTAAATCAAGACAATTCACATAAAACATAACTGCAAACAACGAAATAAACACTATTGTCGTAGTAAAAGCTGAAGGAAAGGAGGACACATGACAAACATCTTTTGTCCGTATTTTGTATTTGATATATTGTATATTATGTATATGGAGTGTTGCTGAGGTTGTGGTGGTGTATATCAGTCGATGTGATGTCGAATTAATGAGCAAAATGATTTTCTATCTTCGTACATAATATGAAGTTGAAAGGAAGAGAAAGAAATAGCTAATTACGAGAACACAAATATGCCAACACACTAAAATAAAATGTGTCGTATTTATGTGTCGTGCACGAATGTGTCGCAGATTCCACTACGAAAATGTGTCGTGCTCGAATGCGTCGCACTTTTAATGTGTCGTAGTCTATATGTCAACTATTCTTTCACCGTTTTGTTTTGCATGTGACGATACATATAACTGAGCCGATTTAATGCACTAAATTTATACATTTTCGTATACTTTTTTCTAGTTGTTTCGCGACCATTTATGATTCGAGAATGTCTTAAGAGGTCGCTAGCTGGTAAAGAATGGACTGCCTCGAAGTAGTCCTATAGAGATCTGAGAATCTCTGAATGGTCAGATATTACGATCTGATCGTCTTCAGGTACAAGAATAGGTACCAGTAATTCGAATTAAAATTAAAAAAAATTACTAATAATTCGATTTTTCAAAAAAGAGAAAACCACGTGCCGAAAAATATGTCGAATGTGTCGCAAAAAAATGTGTCGTGGGTCCGCTGGAAGAAATGTGTCGCAGTGAGCACCTCGTGTCGCGTTTTAATGTGTCGCACAATATGTCGTAAAATGCGACACTTGCGACACATTTTAATTTAGTGTGAATATATTGATCCATTATCATATTAAATAATAGAATCATACAATAGAAAGAAATAACTGAATCATGATGAGCGAATCTGATATATCAATTTTACTGTAGATTTTATTGGCCCTTCAGTGATCTTGTATGTCGATGTTGATATTATAAGACTAACAAGGAAACAAACCCCAATGTGTTTAAGCGTTTTTGGATTCTATCTTTTGACCACAGATACTCCTCGACGGAATGTGAAAAACCTCAAAAAGATTCATCCTTTTGTGTCTTCTTTCTCAAAATATCGAACTTCCAAGATACACGCGAAGACATGGTAGGATTGAGGAAATATTGTTTTCTAGAGATTGTTGGAATATTAGGTTGAGAAACCTTAATTTCGCCTATCATTTAGGCTGTCTACTGCGAGTCGGCAGTAAGATCGATCTGATCCATATCAATTCGATTTGCTGTTTATTACTCTACAATATATGTGAAGGTGCTTATTTTTCTCTGGTTTTAAGTTAAATGAGATTAATCATTGACGAGTAATTGAGAATGATTAACTATGACAGTTGTGATTTTTCCTTTACCACATACCATCATGCATTAGTGATAAATTCTTTATACTCATTTTTTCCTGTTCTTCTAGTTGCACTCTCCCTTTATTTCTTTTTACGTCTAATCTGCGATACGCAGTCATCTCTCTTTCTACGATTGTTGACAATGCGCAACCGAAATACATCAAAGCACTTGATCTCTTCTTTTCATACGCATTGCGAAAAGATTAATCCAGCTAATGTCGTTAAAGCATTTATTGACTGAGAGGCGAATTTACTTTCTTCTGCGATAGAGAACAATGCTCTCACCAGTAATATCAGTACACGTCGTGAATCTGAAGTAGATGAGCTCTTATGTGGGTGGCTTGAGTCAATTGTGGATAGTCATTCGCACAGCGTTGACATCGAAACGGCTCTCGACGACGAATGAATTCATGAGGTAGAGATTGACAATGAAGCTGAAGAAAACGAAGACAAGATGCTCGGTAGAGAATTTTCACTTGGTTACATGACTAGAACAGTCAGTTTCTACAATGAAATTAACTCAAAAACTGGAAAACGAATACGGCGTTGGAAAACAGTTAAGCATAACTTTCAGCGTATTCCACATCAAATGTATATTTCTCGTTTTTGGCATTACTTTGAGAAACACAAAACGAAAAAGGAAAAACTTGAAAACATCGATGATTATGTGTTCGATATGTTCAAACGCGCTTACAAAAACCTGTTAGTTGTGCACAAAATCGATCTTCGTCAATGGGCACTTCAAAAGGCTATGGATGAATCTTTACATGATTTCGTGGCATCATCTCACTGACTCTACAACTTCAAATACAAACATAATACTGTTTCACGGAAAATGACGAAGGTAACAAATTTCTGATCGGATGTAATCAATCTGTAGTGGGAGTCTCCATAGCCTAAAGCTAGATTGAAATAGCAGCAGAAACTTTCAAACATTGTATATTTTGAGTTTCTTGAACTATGGATTTCCGAAGAAATATTGTCAAACTAAGCTGATTGATACTATTTGTTTCTTTACAGATTGTAATGAAACACCAAAAAGAAGATGAGAAAATGATCAAAGATTCAGTCGATCAATTCGTAACTGATATTCACAATCGCCTGTTTGAATATCAACCCTACGAGGTTATTAACGTAGATCAAAGTGGAATTCAATTTGAAACACGCTCTACTCGAACTTTGAGCTACGAAGGAAAAAACGTTTCAGTCGGATGTGTCTTCTCCACAAATGCCACCACACACAGTTACACAGTTCAACTGATAATTACGCTTGATGGTTATCTACTTTATCCAATCTATCTTTGTCTAAAGAAGTCCAAGTGTCGCATAAGTGAAAGCATTCAATCACATCTGTTTAAGACCTCAAATGTACCCATGTCATGAAAATCATCCAAAATTGTGATTTTTACCGATTTCTTCTCCGATATTTCAACAAAATCACGATCAATGCACGATTAAATCTCAATTTTTCTTGAATCGGTGAGCGCCTTATTTTTGTCCTTAGCATCTTAATTCTATCCTTAATCCCTTATTTATGTCTCTTACTCCTCATTCCTATCCTTAACCCCTTAATTCTATATCTACCTCCCTATTTCTATCCTTAACTTCTTCTTCCTATCGCTAAGTCTTTATTTCTATATCTAATTCCATATTTCTACATATACGCCTCAAAAGTATATACAACCTTTTATAACTATTACTGATCTCTTACTCATATGCTTAAACTATAATGGAACCTTTATTTGTATTTTGAAGTTATTATATTAATATCTTATCACTTGCAATTATAGCTGGCTTGATACCTATATTTTTCCTATTTTAGCTATGTTTCAAATTCGAATAACTATATCCCTCGATTGCTAACAAAGTGTAAACTCTTATATCTATACTGAACCACCTATTACTGGCAGTTAGCGCTTATACCTATATCCAACTCAATAAACCAGTGCCTAGCCGCGGCTTGTGCTCAGCAGGAAAGTTAGAAAAAATGTTAAAACTTTTGTGTTTGCTTAAAAAAAACTAGTTTCACATTCTTCTGTAAGTTTCAAAAAAGATTTAATGCTTTAGCATCCGTACGAAGTTAGCATTAGCACAATAAACATTTATTTTACTCATGTAGGCTTCATTTGGGTATATGAGTAGAGTTATAACACCTCTTGATAACCCCTAAATCGCCCGAACATGTCCATGGTTCATGGAAATAATAGCAGAGAAAAACGCTTGCTGGAATCTGATTGGACGAAAAAATTGACCAATGGGAGAGAGACCGGACGTGATATTCGACAATATATATATAGATTATAAACTCATGTTAATTAAGTCAAAGATTCATACCCGGCAAGCTCTAGTCGGCACATTCTTAGATAACTCATCTGTCTTATTCACTTTTTGAAGTACACATAACTCTCGAATTTAAATCCGAGATTTCCGCATTTATTCTAAAACCATATAGATACATTCAAATTTTTGTTGCTAATACAAAATAAAAATCTTTCAGACAAAACTAAAACAAGGATAAACTGAAAATTTTCGAAAACTTTTCAAATCGATAGAAATCGATTACGTGACTTATTCCTATCTCATCTGTCGCGCTCGAAAAATATTATGTAAAATAGTTGAAAAGTGCATATTCTGAGTAAGCATTGCCAGTTTTATGAAACTGTGTATGGATTGACAAAATCAAAAATCTTGCTTGACTTTTGAACTTCTTTCCGGTAGCTTGTCTAGAGTCTACCGACCATACTCTTAAGATGTTATCCCGGAATTTTTTCATCGTACAGCATAGTTTAGTAATACTGTTGTCTTTATTGTATTGACTATCAAGGTAAACGAACTGTACTTTGCGTTTATCTAACATATCGCCTATGTACAAAACGAACTCTTTTACAATAACATTTACTTTACTTCAAGGTAACGTCATAATACTGGCTAGTAAATACACTGTTGTATGCTTTGCTTTTGCTATACATTACTTTTGAGATAGGAAATTTACAATTCAAATTAAGAGTAATTTTTATTCATTTTGGTTTTAGGTAGTTTTGCTGTTTTGTCCTTTGTCGGCGTTTGGATATCATCGTTTTTCACGGATTTTGGTCAACATTGGGTGCTGATATGGTGAAAACGACAAGTCTATGGGAGTAACGGTCGTCTTTGTTTCTTTTAGCTGTGGCATTTTATCTTTATTTTCCTTTGAAAACGTAATTGAAAGACTAAGTGTCACTTGTAGTTTGTTTAGTTTTTCTTAGAATAAAAGATTAAAAAAGAATTATATACATGTTTATAGAACTTTGAACACAAGTATCTATCCTGAAGAAAATACTTACACTACTAGAAGCGGTATTTTCATCGGAATCTACATTTTTCTCAGATTTTAAACGAAAATTTCGTTGAAAAATAATTATTTATGAGGATAAATAAAAGATTCATTGATGAATTTGACAAAATCAAATGTCGGTTATTGGTTGTAATTTGGCATATATTGCCAGATAAACTTCAACAAGAAAGATTAAATCAATTCAAGCATTTAGTCTTTTTTGGTAAAACGCTATGCATTAATTTTCTCAATTAGATCAGAAATTTTGTTTTTCTTACTCCAATTGAAATTTCTTTTATATTATCAATTCGAATTGGATACTTTTAAAATTTTCAGCGGTTACATAAGATCATAAAAAGAAAAATTGATTAGAAAAATGCCTCGTTATTTATACGCCATCTTCGTTAAATATTCTATTATCATAATAAAAAGAAAAAAAAAATCCTTGTCATTTATATATATGTGCATACATATATATAAACGTTCAATAACGTCACGCACGATTGATAATTATATCATGCCATATATTGAAATAGGAAATGATGTACATATATAAATTTACATGAAATACATGTTAAATATGAATAAATTATCAAAATCATTATCAATAATAATCACATCAACTAACGATACCAAATTTAATATTAATCTTAAATTTAAACAACATATAATGTTATCACCAAAAGATTCTTCAAATGATGATAATGATTCTTTTACTGATGTATCAATTATTAATCAAACATCAACATCTTCTAATTCAACATTACAAAGTAATACTTCAAAATATGATCCATTTATATCAAATGAACAAATATTTCACTCATTAATTGCTTATGCAAATAGTTTTAATCTAGATGAAACCATTTATTCAATGCAAGATTTAAAAAATCAATTAGATTCTACAAATTCATCAAAACAACTAACATCATCATCATTTATTCAATATGATAATTTAATTAATGCCAATAATAATATTGTAGAAGATAATTCAATTGAAATAATTCCATTAAATTGTTTTTCACCAATAAATATTGAAAGTAATGATAATAATATATATAATGATGAAAGTACAACGATTACAGATGGTTCAAAATTTCAATGGGAATATTTATCTGATACAATAGATCATTCAATTAAATCATCAAATAATATTAATCACAGTGAAAATTTTTCACATCAAATTTCATCTTCATCATCAACTCCAATTATCATTCAAGAAGTTCTTTCAAAACCATCTTCATCTACTCACTTATTATCAACTAATATTACTGAAGATTATCCATCAATATCATCTACACATCGTCATACAAATAAACAATCAAAAAAAATAATTATTATTGAATATGATCAAATTAATGTTATGATTGATAAAGATATTAAACAACGAAAAGAAATTAAACGTATTAATCCAAATCAATATATTCAACAATATGGTTCTTCATTATGTTCAAAGGAAGTTTTTTATGATTTATTAACAAATATTATATCATAAAATTATTTTATCTTATCGAATAACATTTTATTCTCGATAATTACTACTGCAATTCTACGTAGAAATGGAAACAAACTAAGAAAACGATATTAAAATATTTTTGAATTTAATTCAATTTTAACAGAACATATATTTCGTAGAAATATTAATATTTAATTATGAACAATAAATACTACTTATTATAACAAGAGCTGATTGAGGACCATTTCTCTTGTACTTTTACTATAGTTTTAGAATTATTGAAACACTTTTTTGCTTCACTTTGATAAATTATCTGCTTCTGAAACTCGTTCGTACTTATGTTTTTGATCTTATCTTTCAAACGATTCGACATTAATAGGACGATAGGGAAATCATAAAAACCGAAATAAACTGGTAAGAGAAAATATTTATAAATTGAAAATTGTATGTATTTCAATAGAACAGATAGATAAAAAACATATACTTTTATTATGAATTGCTTGAAGAAGATTAATGGCAGAATTAGACATTTCATGAAAATATAAATGTGAACAAGCGCACAAAAAAAATACTAGCAAACAATTTATACATAACAACAGTGATAAATGATTGTAATGCAAGAAATTACATAAGCAACTAACCATCAGTTTCAACTAACTTCCTGTTAAAAATCTTCAAAACTATAACTGACAGATTCCAATAGCTTGTGTAAATTTCTGATTCATAGTTTTTTACGAGCACTATTGAATAGTATATCTAGGCTATCTTAAAATAAATGATTAATAGAGTTTTTAACTATTATCTATGCGATTAAAAGTATTAATCACTACTACTACCAAAAAAAAGATAGATATTTGACTTTTAAAAATTTTCGATACTCAAGATCAATTTTCATCATGTTCTTATCAGAATATTTTTTATTATCATCTTCTTTACTATGCATTTCGAAGTGAGAGAGTGATCAACCATATTTAGTTTTCATTAGCCTATACTGAATCTCAAAAAAAAAGTGATCTGTTGAATGTTTACGGTCATGAACCGACTATTTTCATGAGTTTTATAGTAAAAATTAATTTATACATAAGAATCTAGGTTGTTCTATACCATTTGAATCTAATTGATTATTTGAAGAAAAATTCAACAAATAAAACATGCTGACGTACTATGAATTTTGTGATTAATCATAAATAATTGACACATTATTTTTCACATAATACAATTTTAAGGAATCTTTTACTGAAAATTTATAATAGCTATTCAATATTACACCAATATAAATAGTTTATTTAACATTTTCTATATTCAAAGATCAAAAACTTATATCATTATTCTCTTTGGAAATAATCGAAAATAAATACATGAATATCAATTATTTATAAAACATCATTATACACTAGTTTTACTGAATACTAAATATTTATTATTTTATGAATGTTATTTTATTGAAGAAGATGAATAAAGAAATAATTGATTGATTGAGTACAAAAAGAAAACAAAATTTAGAGAACAAACAAGAAACTATTAATACACCATTACACATTAAAGACAGACAAATGAAAAGATTTGACATTTTAAAGAAAGATAGTCCATAAAGATTTATCGATGTGACTACATCTCTTCGTTTATTTAAAGCGATAGGGACCTAAAACAATAAGATTTATGTTATAATTTAATTGGAAACAGTAAATCCTAATCATAGCTAAGAATTTTAAACTTACCTCCACGATGAGAGATTCTACGACCACTATTATAACTTCCAGAATATGAACTGGATTGTTCACGTCTATTACTACTAGAATATCTGTAGCTACTGCTTCCACCAGGACCCCATCTTGAGCCTTGTCTTGTCATTGAGCTTGATTGACTAGACCAACTGCTACCCGAATATGTGCCACTTGAATATCTCCGTGGAGCACTAACAACTAAAATTTAAAATTAGAAAAAGAAACAGTCGATAAACAAGTGAATAAAACATTTCAACAAACCATTTTGTAACAAGCCAATAGTAGAAAGAATGATAAAAACAAGTGAAAAATATTTAATAATTGATGACATTATTATTATATATAAATATATATATAACTAAAGTCTTCTAATAAATTCAAAAAAATGATTAAATCATATATATATATAGAAGATAATTGACTTACTAATATGTAGAAGATGATGGTAAATTATTGATGATGTATATGTTCGTTTCGTTAATATTCTGTATCTTTTATAGTCAAAACGAACAATAGATGGAATTTTCTAGGTCATGATTATATCTTATTTTCTTTTATTCACTTTGTTGTTCTTTGATTATTATCGAATGATATCATATTACATTCTTTTCAAAACAACGATATGAATATCGGTCAATATGTTTACAATGTATCTAAGAGAAATTTTCTTTTAAATAGTCAAGTACATTATTATTAATAATAATTTATATTGAAAACAATAAAGAAATACACATTCTCATTTTATAATAGATAAAATAAAATAAATACGAATGAAACTGTTTATTTTTATTTTGAAAGAAAATTAGAAATTTTTCCATAATAGTATTATATTATTTAAGAAAAAATCAATATTTTTA